>LJSK01000230.1:20619-37164 GCA_001299535.1 Leptomonas seymouri
AGAAAAACAAAAACAAAACGAAAACTGTAATAAGCCGATAAACCTGTTGAGCGCTATGATGACGGCTTTAGTGTCAACATGGAAGTATCGCGAAGGGGTGGAGGAAGGTGTGTGTATTACCTCTCTCTCTCTGATTTTTTTTTCATTTGTTCCTTTTGTTTGATTATGCAGCTGTTGTTGATGCTGTTACTGTTGCTGTGCTCGCGTTGTGCGTGTGTGCGCGCTTGTTGATACCGCACATGAGCGAAGGAAGTGGCACATCTTTTTTTTTTTGGAGAATTCTTTTTTTTTTGTCGGTCTTCGAGCTGTCTTAAGACGAGAGACCGCGCACATGATGCAGTGGCGGGTCTTATGTATCGTCGACGCCCGTTGTTGACGATCACGAAATGCATGGGTCGCCTATGCATCTTAACATCGTCGCCGTTAATTTCTATTATTATTATAGCTTTTCATCAACTAAGTCGCAGCAGAAGAAATGCAAATAACCGGTTCTTCTTTCTTTTTTTATAGGGCTTACACATTTCGCTCCTACGCTACCTTGGCTTGCACCTTTGCCGAGTTTCGTAAGGGCTGGGTTTGCTCCTTTCAGTGTATCCTTAAGGGTACAAGGAGAAAATAACTATAATGTGGCTGAATGAAGTGCGGCATCGCTCTTACTTTAGTGGTGCAGTGCTTTGGATGTTGCGATGATACATATATATGTAATTTATTTATTTATTCGGTAGTGTGTCACCCTGAACGGATGACTTCTCTCCCCAAGTGGATGAAGTTGCTTCTCGTTTATTTCACCTCAGAGGTAGACTGTAGGGGGCCGTATTTGGAGGTGAGCAACACCCGGCACTTACAGCAGCGCAGTACGCCTTTTGCAGATCGGAACAACGTATATGCGTTGCCTTCAGTGGCATTCTCACGGTGCACTTGAGGCAATTTATTGGTTTTGTTTGTTTCACTTCACCAATTTCCATTTCTTCTTCCCTCACCCTGTTCAACTCACCGCCTTTCATAATTGGCGGTGATGTCGATCTTTCCTTTGCTCTGCTCACAGAAAGGTCAACGGAGCGGCTTCAACAGCAACACAGAACGGATTTTTCAGCATCCTCCGTGAGCGCTGGGTAGTTGTAGCGTAAAGTCGTTGTACCCTCTCTCTGTGCTTGCTGAGAAAAAGAAGATGGACACGCGAGGCCTGCGCCACCTGAAGGCGTATCTCGGCGAAGCGGGTGCCAAGACGGCGAAGGCGAAGCGAGCAGCGGATGTCGTGCCCGTCTTGGCGGCTCGGCAGACTGCTGCGCCCTTTTCCCCGAATTCGACGGCTAGCGGGGCCTACGCAAAGGCCTCCACTGCTCCCCTTTCCCCAGCTGTCATGGAGTATTTAGAGGGTCGCGTCTCCGCAGGAGCCACATATAAAATATCCAGAACGCAGATGCTCCTCGTCGAGGCCCTCGCGACTCCGATGGAGGTGAAGAGTGAGTCTTCGCCCAGCACTGCGGTGCCAGTTTCCGTTACCCGCGGGAAAGTAGCCGAATTGGCGAAGATGGTGGACACAGTGGCTCTGTCCGCACTGGAGCTGAAAGCACGTGTGCCAGGCGCACAGAGCCCCTCTCACAGCGTGAATTCCTCCACCCCTCCACTTTCTCTTGAGATGTCATCGCTCTTTGTGCTAACAGAGGACGCCGCCATGGTGGCGGAGGTTGCACAGCAGCTGGAGAGACGTTACGGGCTGACTGTTCTTCGTCTTGCCGACGCTGCGGCACCTCGGCACCCAACGTTTCCCTCCGTGAGCGGCGGTGCATCGAAAACATCGAAAACAGCGGCGGCGAAGGCGAGAAAGGCGAAAGCGGCAGTGAAGGCAGCGGTAGAGGCATCTGCGGACGCCACCGATGCTGCTGTGGTGGTCGTCGTTGCCTCCCCCGCCGGGTTTCTCGCGGTAGATCGTCGCAGTGCCGTTTGGAAATTTATTGGCGGGTTCGCCGTTCTCTTTTGCTGCCCCGAGACCCAGCCTGCATCGCTGCTCTCCACCCTGAAGGGAGCGGATCCGACTTTGTCTGCCACCGCGTCAGCTTTAAACGCGCACCGCTGGGCCTGCCTCGGGCATGTGTCTAACATCGCGGTGATGGCGCTTGAGCAGGCGTGGCTCTCCGCACCACAGGCGGATCTCCTCACCACACTGAGTCTGCCGGGCGGCGACGTCGCCTCTGACTTCTCAGGAGGAGGCAAAACCGTCTCGACCGTGGCGACCGCTGTGGCCCTGTCTCGCCGCCCGGTCACAGTGCACTACACCGTCGCGGAAGGTCTGCAGCGCTTCCAGTTCCTCTTCGGTCTGCTGAAGGGGCTGGTGCCGCACCGGGGCCTTGTCGTCCACGCCGCCACGCGTGAGTGTGCCGCCTTCTTGTACAACGCGCTCTACGCGTTTCTCGATGAGCTGCCCTCCTACGTGCAGCTGTACAGCGACTACGAAGGCGCGAGCGAGTATACAGGCATGCACACCAGCGCCGATCGTCAGCGGCTGTGCGCCGCCTTCGACACGGTCGTGCAGGAGGGTGGAAGAGACGGCAAGACCGCGGCGGTTCTGATCTCCTGCTACGGTCTTGTCCCGCGCAGGGGCTCTGTTTTTCTTCAATACGACATCATTCCTGATCTTGCGAACTACAACCAGTTCCTAGCCGATGTACTGACCGCTGGAGCGGTGGCGGAGGAGCAGGTGCTCTCTACTACCGCGACTGCTGTTAATAGTGCCAGTGGCTTGGAGGTGCGTCGAGAGAAGGTGACGCGTCAGCGCAAGCGTAGCGTCTCGCCCACTCCAGCGCCGGCCTCTACTCGAAAGTCTTCCGCCGGAAAACAGGGGCAGCAACGTGAGACTGCGTCAGAGAGTGCCAGCTCTCCCACCAATGCAGCTTGCTACATGCACATCCTTCTCCTCTTCCGACCCAATGAAGTGCGTGGTGCTCTCGCCCGCCTGCGCAGCGATGGGGCCGCCCGCTACCGGCTGGAGTTCCATGAACTGGCGAACAAAGCTGGTGGCCGCTACCTCTTCGTTGGCGAGAAGCTGAAGTCCCTCAATAAGAAGCTCTTTGCTGTCCAGAACGCCGCCTACTACGCGTACAAGGCGACGATGCGCACCTACTGCACAATCGGCCCCCGTGATGTCTACGACGAGACCAAGGTGTCGCTGGAGAAGGTCGCGGCGGAGTTTGGGTACACGGAGCTACCCCTGCTGGACCTCCGTCTCAAGGACACGGAGTTCCGCCCCAAGGAGGACTACTACCGGGCGGCCCGTCAGAAGCAGCAGGCGGAGATCCGCGCGTACAAGAAGTTCGCGCAGGAGAATATTGTTGGTGCGGAGCCGGAGGCGCATGTTGCGGATCTCCCGTAGATAGCGAGAAAAGTTGAAGGACCTAGGGCCGGCGAGGGTGTGCGTGCGCGGGTGCTTGTGTGAGGGGCAATTGCCACTCGTGCATGGAGATGGGCTTGGAGGGCACCATGCAGATATTGAGGTGTTCTTTAAAGCAAAATCAAAGTAGGTATTGTAATGTGGTGTAAGGTGCACGTGGTGGGTGTGCTTTCTGATCGGATCGTTTAAGATGGGGTAACGTTGATATTTCTTTGATTATTATCATTAAGGCACCACGCTGGCAGTGCCGACTTCCGCGTACTTTTGCTTGCCAGCTGGTGCTCTGTTTTAACAACTTAAGCTCCTTTTCTTTTGGGGGATGACTACAAAGACGTGGACGGGGTCCCCGCATTTTGATAAAGAAACTATGAACGTTGACAAGCACCGAAGCACAGTCGCACAGCCGTGCCTTCTGCTGCTGTTCGTTGAGGATGTGAAGCGCGATGCTTTCGTGGAGCCCACCAATGCCACGCACGGGTGCAGCCTCGTTCTTCTGAAAGCATATTCACACGCGTAGCCGTCTTGATGGGTGCTGACGGCGTGGTGAAGTGGATGGCGCCTGCTTTTATGTTTCCACCTGCCCACTCACCAACTTTTCTCTCTTTCACCGTATGCTGAAGGGTTGATGGATGTGTACAGTGTCGTGCACACCGCAGACCGATTATAGAGTGTACAACATCCGGGATTCCAACTACCGCGGAGCGCATAGATAAATCGCGTTGCGTGTCTCATACAGCGCATAGAACTGCAAGTCACGTGGTGTAGTCTTCGTACCGGACGTATTTCGAGCAGCTCATCCCGTTTAAAACCCCTTTCCCGAGCTCACAAATGGCGCGCGACAGTAGTCGATCGCAGAAGGCTGCAGCCGACAGCCAACCCATAGATAGCGGTGCCGCGCTTGTTGCTGCTTCCACCGGCACTTCTGTTTCCAGTGCAAGCCTGCAACACGACGCGGCCAAGATGAAAGAGATCCTCACCGCACCCTTCATGATCTATGACCCGCAGATCCGCCGTATAGTGCCGAACCCGTCTTACAACCGCACGGTGCTGACGGAGGTGCGCCGGCTGCAGAGCATCGCCTTAACAAAGCTGCGCACTCCCATGCAGGCAAATATGTCCTACACCCCTAAGGAGCTGCTCTACGAACTGGAGGCGGCTCTCTTCTGCATCTGCGCCTCTGCTGCGGTCACTTCGAATAGCGACGCACTGCGTTATTTCATGAGTGACGCCGAGGCTGACGCGGCGATGCCACAGCTGGAGTCGTTCTTGGCGCACCACAACGCCCCTGCGAAGGCCACCGTATCCCTCGCCTACTGCCTTACTGAGGGTACCTCCCACGCTGTCCTGACGTCGTTTATTTCGATGCTGCAGCAGCGGGTAGAGGAGGCCCTCGATCCCGCCATTGACCGCAAGCGCACCGAGGAAGAACGTAGAGCGTTGAGGGCCACCAAGAATAACATCAACGACATCGCACAGCTGCTGCGAGATGTGGAGACAACCTACCACACCATCGACACGCCGTCGCAGGTGCAACGTCGCCAGCCGCAGAGTGATCCTACGCAAGTCGACGTCGCCCGCAGCCCCGCTGCGAATGCCGTGCCGGCGCAGATGATTGACGAGGCGTTTTACAAGGTTCTGCGGTGGGTGATGGCCGTCGACACAGATCGTCGGGCCTTGAAGATCGCCGCGTTGGTCGCTTCCGGACGTGGTAGTAGCGTGGACGAGCAGCTGAAAGGTACCTCTGCGGCTGCAACGGCGATGGCGTCCGCGATGTCGGCCACCGACTCGATGAAGGCCGCTGCTGCTGCTGCTACCGCGATGGGCACACCGGGCTTTGCGAAAGTGGTAGACTACGATCCTTTTACGGGCCAGGCGACGCTAGAGCGAGTTGGGGAGTCGCAGCGGTGGGGCTTGCTGCTCAACGCCAAAGGATTGCTAGTTGGACTAGAGAACGAGCTACGCAACTCCAGCGAGGCGGGTGAGCGGCTGTACGACACCGTGCAGCAGCAGTCGGGTGAGGTGGGAGGGCTGGCGATTTACGAAGTCAACCGTCGTCGTATTCGCCCAGTGCACATGACGGACGATGCGCTGGAGGAGAGCCGTTCGGATATTCTGCTGAAGCTGCAGAAGGGCCTCACGCAGCCGACCAAAACTCTCCACCTGTCGATCGAGAAGCGGAAGCAGGCCGACCTGACGTCTCCTCAGGAGGTGCTCTATGAGGTGTCTTATCAGGGTGGCGAGAACTGTGTGGGCCAGCGCTGCCTGCTCATGCTGGAGCGCGCGTCCACCACGATTTCCTGGGGCTTGAAGCTGAAGTATGTGAAAGGGTCCCCCGCCGTCTTATCGGACTTCTCCCCCAACGTGCGCCTCTCTGCCGCAGCGAAAAACTTCTTGTTTGACGTGCGCGGCCGTGTCCGCGTTCTGCAGATGAACAGCAGGGACGTGTCGCAGTTGACGGCTGCGGAAGTGAAGGAGCTCGTGTCCAAGGCGCTGATCCTCACGCTGAACTTGCAGGTGACGGATGCACACGGCGAAGTCCCGGAGGAGGCGGTGAACGCGACGGAGAAGGAGGAGCCGCAGCAGGTTACTGCAGAGGTGGAGGCAGCACCCGCGGCAGTAGAGGAAGGAGAGAGGGAGATGTGGGGGAATTCGGGAGCAGTGGAGGGCAGCGAAGTTGATCCTGTCGAGGCGGGAGAAGCGCTCGCCGTGGAAACTGCCACCGCAGTGCCGTCAGTGGAGCAGGCGGAGCTGGATGACGTCGCAGCAGCGATTGCCGACGAGTTCCTTCTCCAGAAGGAACTCACCAACGACGCCGCGGATGAACACGAGGCGGAGGCGGAGGCGGTGGTGGCGACAGAAGCCTCCAAGCCTCTTCCGGAGGTGGAGAATGACGCCGTGGGGGACGGGGATGCTTTCGAGGAGCTTGAGTGGGCCAAGCCGACGTCCAGCTTTGGTGCTCCTGGCGGTGAAGAAGAAAACCACAACGGTTACGAGGCGGAGGCAACGGCGCAACTCAGCAACGCGGACGAGGAGGACCACACAGCGCAGCTAGAGGAGGAGGGTGACGAGCACGCTGCTGAGCGGGCACTGCTGAAGAAGTTTCACCTACTGCCGGAGCGTGGGCCCAGGGGCAAGGGGCGCGTCGAGGCGGTGGAAGAGGTCGAAGCCGAGGAGCAGCCGTTGGCGGAGGGGGAGAAGTTGGCTGGGCTGGAGGGAGAGGACACAGCTGAGCTAGATGCCGGGCTCGGCGACGGCGCGGCAGACGAGGACGCGAAAGTGCTGGAGCCAAGTGCGTCGGCGAAGAACGCGCGGAGGGGCAGGAGGGTGGCGGATGAGCTCGAGAACGGCCAGAGGAAGAAGAAGAAAGCCCAGGAGAAGAAGACGCGGGGGCGGAAGAAGGCGGCGGCGCCGAAGAAGGGAAAGACGGCGCACGCGACAGCTGCAGCGGCCCCGGAAGAGCAGAGCGCCGTCCAAGAGGGCGTCTCCTTAGCATCCACCGAGCTCGACGAGGCTCCGCAGGATGAGACTGGTAGTGGAAGGCGTGCGGTCGAAGCGCCAAAGGAAAAAAGGAGCGGCAACCGAGCGGTTTCCACGGCTGCCATCGCGGAAGCAGAAGATATGGAGGAGACACCAGAGGTGTTTGAATCGAAAGATGAAGCGGTTGGCGACGACGGCACCGATGGTGTTGCTGCGGTGCAGGCGGCGGCGGATGTGCCGCTTGTCCACCTGCCCCCTACGGCTGCAGAAGTGGCAATGGAGGAGGGCAGAAAAAACGCAGCGAAGGAGAAGAGAGGCCGCAAGTCGAAGGCGAAGGAGGTGGCGGCGGAGGAAGAGGCAGGTGCTCACAGGGGTACAGAGGAGATGTCGGAGCTAAGAGAACACGCAGAGGCTGGCAAAGAGCCGGAGGCTTCGTCTGACAACATGAACAGCGCGAAGCCTGTTGCTGACTATGACACCTCGTCGCCGTCTCGTGTGTCGCTCAGCGAGCTCATGAGTGCCTCTCCGCTGACCTTTGAAAACGATGTGAAGCTGGAGAAGTTCGATGGCTCCACGTTGGAGTTGGAGCGGGCAAGCGTCACCAGCCCGTGGAATATTAAGGTGGCCTTTGCAGGGGATGACATTATTATGACGAAGCTGCCGCCAATCCCCAAGGCGCAGCTGCAGCACCCGTTCTTGCGCTCCCTCGGCGCCGGCGCACAGGGTGAAGTGAAGTGGGTTGTAGAGCGGCTGAATGGCCAGGACCTCTCGTTAATGAGCAAGACCCTCAAGACCAAGGCACTAGATGCCATCAAGGGTGCCACACAGCTATCGTTTGTCCTGAAGGCACTGCGGAAGTAGTGGGCAGCGCTTGAAGCATGTGCGCGATGCGAAGAAAATCGAGACGTTCTATTTTTGTGTAGAGAAGGGGCTTTTCCACCATCCCTCCTGGTGGGAGCTCACACGCACGCCGCTGTCACGTAGACGCGTCTCTGCGACTCCCTTTGCGTGTTCTTTTCATGTAGTAGACGTGCACCGCCTTTTGCTGTTTGAGTACTATAGAGTTACCCCTTTTGAATCAACGAATGTCCTGCCCCCATCTCCCCTCCCCCCTCCGCGCGCTGACATGCCTTCTGTTCTCCAGGTAGACAGATGGGCACCGCCGTGCTCAGTATTCGCGATTGCCGGCACACGGAGGAGTGCGGGGCTGTTGAAACGGTGCCCTTTCTGAACTACCGCTCCCAACTGCATTATGTTTCGGTGATCGTCTTGCTGTCCTGGAGCGCAAAGAGAAGAAGAGAAGGGCCCAACATGCGCATGTTCTTCACTTCTCCCTTTTCCTCACCGTCGTGCTCGTCTTTTCATCGTTGTGCATCGTTGGTGAAGGTGCCGGGGTCTCTGCGTGTAGTGCTGCCGACAGATACTTCCTTTCTGGGTTTCTCTCGTTCGCCCACTTCACGGAAGCCGAATACAGTAAGAAACCATCACTACATACGTACATACATACATCGACTGCGTTCATAGAAGACACACTAAACCTGTGGGTTGTTCACGCAACACGGAATTCAGATAAATTCTTAAAATAGAAGTCGGCTGGAGCATCACACCCAAGCAGGCACCATGTTTTCCGGCTGCCGCCTGCGCTACGCGGTAAAGGTGGTTTCCGCCTCCTTGATTGAATCGCTGCCATTTACCGGCGGATCCAAGGACGCTTTCGCTTACCGCGCAACGCTCGCTTTTCATTTGCACCGGACCACTCCATCAGAGCCCTACGGTGTCGCCTGTGCTTTCGATGTAGCGGGTGAGTTGACGGAGTCGTGCTTTCTGCGGTCGATTGCACCTACGCTGGCTGCCTCTTCTTCCGTGCTATCGGCCGTGCTGCACAACGGTGTGCCGGCCAGCGAGAAGGCGCTTCGTGTGCTGAGTGTAGACGGCGAAGTCAACCTATCGGAGGAGCGGCTGATGGAGTTGATGAGGAAAGGACGGGATACCGTCTTCCAGTGTGCGGTGTCAGCCGTTGCGGGGGGAACCGCAGGTGATGCTGCAGATCTGCATGCAGCAGGGGCCGGAGTCGGGCTGATGCATGAAGTGGAAGCTGTGGCGATGAAAAGACCGGCAAAGCGCGGTCGAAAACCGAAGAGTGCGGGTGGCACACCCTCAGCTGCTGATAGGGGAGACGCTGCGGATATGGAGGGAGAGCAACGAGATGCTGATGCCGTTGAAGAGGCGGGGCCGAAGAGGCGCGGCCGCAAGCCGCTAACCGGGGTAGCGCGTCGACAGCTGAAGCGTGCTCAAAATAGAGGACAGCGCGTGTCCATGGTAGGCCATGAGGACTACGGATCGAAGGCCTCGGTGGGGAGTGTTGCATCTGCTGACGCGGCCCAAGCCCCGGAGGAAGGAATGAAGACACTGTCGCCCATGGCGGAAGCGCGGCCGCTATCAAAGCAGAGGCGACGCCGTCGCACCAAGGCGGAGATGGCCGCCGCACGTCTTCGCATGGCAGCGGAGGAGGCGCACACAGAGCCGAGGCCCTTGGGGGGCGAGAGTGACATTTGGTTCCGCCGAGGGCCAGAGGCGGGGGTGGAGGGAGTGGACGCGCCCCCCGCTGCACCAACGCCACGCGGCCATCCGCGCCGCTACAAGGCTGCCGCGGCCACGGACGAAGATGACGCTGCGGCGGTGGCACCCGTAAAGAAGAAGCGGGGTAGAAAACCGAGGCCGGTGGAAGAGACAAGTGAACATCGCGGACCACGCACAGTGGAGCCGGCTACCGTCTTCGAGGACTCTAAAGATGCGGAGGTGCACGTGGCGGTGGTTCAGAACGCCGGAAGACCAGGGGTGGAGGGCACTGATGAGGAGGACATGGCACTGTAGTGAAGCGTACGTGTGCTTGTGTGCGCCCCGCGGCATTGGAAGGGACCTTTACGCTACTCGGTCACGCGAGCAAACGAGCTCTGTTCTCTTCTCCTTCGCCACTGATGTTGCGGCGCACAACGCAATGTTGATCAACGTTTTTCTTCAGAGACACCGTTGCCGGTGTGCTCTCTGTGTGCCGTCCCTAGACGAGACTTTGTTTGTTTGTTTGGTTCTTTTTTTTTTTTAAAGGCGCTCTGCTTCCCGGTGGTCAACTCCGGATAACGCATCGGGCCAGACGTCGATGGCTTCCGCTCGGTTTTCTGGAGGTCGACTCTCCTCTCCACCTCGCGGTCGAAATCTGTTGCGAAACGTATTTCCTCTTTTGCATTCTGTTTCTGCTGGTTCTTCTCGGCGCCAAGGAACGGAGACGGCGCAGTGCTCACGGGAGCTCATGGCCAGTCCTCCCCCCCTCCCCCAACATGCACCCAATGTTGCTTGTGTGTGTGTGTGTGTGCTGGTGTTGAACTGCAAAAAACCATTTCTCGCATTCTGTTGATCGCCGGCATCGTCTCTTCATCTCAAACGGAAGTACGCGTGGGGCTCTGTTACACCCAAGAAACGAAGAAAGTTCGTAGCTCGAGTCACTCGGCAAAGAAGAAGCGTCCCTCTAAGCTCTCCGTAGGACTTCTCTCTCTAAAGTCATTTATCTTATAGACGCAAAATGAGTGGGGACGCGCTTGCGGCAACCCTCAGCCGATTAAACAGCTGCCAAGAGGCGGCAGACTTAATCTACAGCAAAGACGCTGCTCAGACGTTATCGGAGGCAGCTTCACTTCCCAGCAGTGGTGCTGCTGCTGCCAGTCGTGATGAACTCTCCATTATCGTAGCCCGCCGCATCGGCACAATGGTGGCACGCCTTAACAGTCTCTCTGCTCCTGCCTCGCAAGTCGTGTTAACGCCCCGCATGGTGCTGTGCGAGTTGATGGACATTGTACGTCAAGCCTTCTACGCTTCGTTGCCTGAGTCGATGCAGAAAGGCGCGCCGCCTACTGACAAGGCTGGTGTGGTGCAGCAGTTCAACACGTATGCGTCGACTCGGCAGATCCCGCTAGAGGCAGCTGTGGAAGGACTTTATACCGTATCTTATGTCAGCGTAAAGCTGAGGGTGGAGCTGGTAGCCCTGCAGCTGCGTCGACGCATCCAAGATGAACTACAGAAGAAGGACACACAGTCGTCAGAGGGTAGCGTGGCTGCCCTCGTCGTCACGGAGACCCTCTTGGAAGACTTCATGACGATTTATAACAACATAGTGCTGACGCTGCCGATCACAAAAGCTGCGGCAGCTGGCAGACCCCACGGCGACACCGCGGCTGCATCGGCCGCAGCTGAGCGACTGGTGCCTGTGTTTCTGCAGTACTTCTATCAGCTCTGCGACTGGGTGCTAGTGCTAGAGTCTACCATGAAAGGGCCTGTGCTCTCCTACACGCAGGTGAAGCGGCTCTCGGTGGATGAGCAGCGGGGCGCTGTTGTCGTGGACCTCCACCGTCCTACTCCGCAGTCTGCTTGGGGCTTGCTATTGAACGAGCAAGGGTGCTTGGTGGACATCGATGTCAGCCTGCGTGTCTTTGAGAAGGCGAAGCAGCTGCACCACCTCCTTCAGGCTGCCCCGCAGGGCGCCCACATCACGAAGATTAACGACCAGCTGATTCCTCCATTTCGACAAGGCAACTACGCCGCCTACGCGCAGAAGGTGTTGGAAACGTTGCAGGCTGTGGCGGCCACGCGGAAGAACGTGCAGCTTTCCCTTCAG
Source organism: Leptomonas seymouri (assembly GCA_001299535.1). NCBI lineage: Eukaryota > Euglenozoa > Kinetoplastea > Trypanosomatida > Trypanosomatidae > Leptomonas > Leptomonas seymouri. The sequence continues at coordinate 32,151 of LJSK01000230.1, forward strand.
TCGAGCGCCTTCAAAGCAGCGGCGCGCACGCTGCCAACGGAGGTGGCGTTTGTAGCGCCTCCGCAGGGCGGCGAGGGCACGTCAGGCCAGCGTGTCACGCTTGTTCTGCGTCGCCAGAGCACCGCAGCTGACTGGGGCTTCACGGTGGATGAACGCCTCTACTGGCACCCCCCACCGACCCGCATCCTGTCCGACGCATCGAAAAGATTTGTGCGGGACTACGGCAAGCATCTGCGCTTGCTTGCTGTGAACGGTGTAGAGGCTTTGCACACGACGCAGGTGGGGCTTCTGATGGACTTGGCCGAGACGGTAGTGCTGGAGCTGCTGGTGATGCCATCGTTTGCCGAGAATCGCCGGGGTTCGTCGCGTGGACCTGCAGGTGTGCCGACGGCAGTCACAGAAGCAGTAGTGATTGAGGACGAAGGGTCGAAGGCGCCAAAGGTGACACGACGCGTCGGTGCCGAAGGTGTGGACGACGCCAAGGTGGAGGCGGCTGTGGCAAAGTTTTTGCAGAGTCGCACTGATGCCAGCGATGGAGGCGAGTCTCTGGTGGGGGCGGCGGTGGCCATGGAGACGCCGCTGGTGGATGCGGTGATGGAACAGCCATCTCCTATGGCGGCTGCGGCGCTGGCGCAGAAGGAGGAGCCGCGGAAGAAGCGTGGCCGTCCGCGTAAGGCTGCGGTGGATGAAGAAGGTGGCAAGAGGAAGTCAGAGGCCGCCGTCCCTGGCGCTACCCCTCCTGCTGTTGACGCTGCGGATACAAGTGTGCTGCCGGACACGGCAAAGGAGGAGGGAAAGCGCAAACATGCGCCGGCTGATTTGGCACCCGAAGCCGCTGCAGCGGTGGGGGAAGCGGCGCACCGCGGTGGCTCCATCGATGTAAACGATGCGGCCGTGCAGAGCATACTGTCTGCCTACGCCGACGACGATGTCCCCGCGAGGTCTCGCAAACATGACAGCAGCCTTGTGAAACGAGGCTCGAAGAGGACGGAGAGGAAGGAGTTGGAGCTGGCAGCGGCACCCGCAAAGGCGTCAGCGTGTGTGTTTGATAACGAGGTACAGCTGCTCCGCTTGTCCGATGAGGAGATGGTGCTGGAGCGTGCCTCTACGGATATGCCGTGGGGGCTGCCAATTGGCCGCATTGCGGACACGACAGGCTCTCCTCAGCATTTACCGCTGCGGCTGATGAGTCTTCCACCGTCGAAGGCCGCTGCGGCCACGAAGCATCCTTTTCTCACGCACTTCAAGAAGGATCCGGCGACGTGGTTCATTGCGGAGGTGAACGGCGTACCGGCCTCCAACGCAGAGGCGACGCTGAAGTCTATCGGAAAGCTCACCCGTATGACGCTGCGATTTATGCGCAAATGAGGGCCGCTATGGGCAGATAAGTAGATTACGCAAAGGAAGACCTGCTTGGTGTATCAGACGAAGATAGAGATACAGGTTCAACGCTCATCTTGCTGTATGTGATATCCCGCCCTCTCCTTCCTCCGTTCTTTGGTGTTTCCAACGACCGAGGGGGCCGCTACTTCTTTCTGGCGTGGCGCAGCTGAATGCGCGCTTCCAGCTTCACTGACGGCGTTGATTCTCCGTTTGTTTGTCGTTATGAACGACTGAACGCTCCTATTCGGCTGCGGTGACACGTGTATAGAGTTGATCTCTCATTCTATATATATATATAGGGAGAGGGAGGGCATTGCGAATGGCGGTCGTTGCTGCTTCCTGCGCTGGAGGTGTGGCCGGGAGAACACACGAGGCGGCGGCGGTTTAACGTGCTTTGTTTTTGTTTCTCATAGACATTTGTTGAAGCGGAATTCCAACGGACGACGTACTGAATACCTAAAGGCGGCGAAGAGGCGCATTGCAGGGGCTCCACGTCTTTTGTTTGTTTGCTTGATGCGAGTCGTTTCCACGCGGTCCTTGAGTCAGTGCCCTCGCGGGCCAAAACCAATGACGTGCGGCGAAGCATTGACAGCTCAACAGTGTCGCACGCTTCTGTGTCGCGTCTTTGATCAGGGGAGCGCCGTGGGATGCGGTGCAGCCTTTAGGGCAGCTGCAGCGCGTACTGCTTCCTGCAGAGCACGGCGCTTAGACCTCCGTCTCTCCACCGCGGTGTCGTTGCTTCTCATCTCTTTTCTATTCCCCCTTCACCTTCTCGTCTTACGGAGCTCGCTACGGCGCTGTCTGCTGCGAAGTCCAAATCGCTGAGGGAGGTGCGTGGTAGGGAACCACCAAGGGCCCCGCTGCTCCTTCGAAGCTCACAAGTGCCGATCCGCCCCCTCCCTCCCACACGTACACACGTACACATTCCCATCTGGCTTCTCTGTTTTCTTTTTCCTTTGTGGCTGACGCCATGAAGCCGGGTAGGCTGCATCGGTGCTTCGCACCCGCGCAGTCGTGGGTGGCGAACTACGTGGGAAGAGCTGCAGCGCCCCCAAGAGCGTCACCTACGCCTCCGTCACAGCCCGCTGCATCACTACCGGATATGCGAGGCAATGACGCTGATGATTCTTCTCCCACATTGAAACTCGGCGAAGCAGCACTTCTGGGAAACGATTATGCGGCAGCGCGACGCGCCTTCTTGAAATGCGTAGGCGCCGAGCCGTTTTCTTACGCACGTATCGTGGGGCGCGCGATGCCATCCGTGAACGAATGCAATCTTCGTGGGCTTTCAAACGACGACTTCGTGGCTACCGATGCGGCGGGTGACGGAGAAGCGCAACGGATGCCTGGAAGAGACGCTGTGCCGTCCCCTGCAACGGAGCGCAGCGCCGCTGTAAAGAAGCCAGTGAAGGAATTATCAGTAACCTCTGCTGCTGCCCCCTCTGCATCACCGATACACCCCAACCCGCCACGTTGGCCGTCGCTCCTGCAGCTTTGCCGTGAGGTCGAGCGGTACACGATGACACGCAGTTACTTGTGGGAGACCTCGGATGCGCGTACGCAGGCCAGTGTGGTGCCGAGAGGCCTCCTCACAACATCCGACGACTATGCGGCCACGCCTTCCCTGCTGGCGTTGTATCCCTTTTCGGTTCTCTCGCGCGTCGCAGAGCACGCGGTGCGACATGCGTGGCGAGGCGGCCCGCACCTCTATCCGGGAGGGATTCCGCCAGAGCGGAGCGCTGTCTTCAACTTCATCGGCTGCCCACAGCTGAGGCTGGAGGACGTGGCGAGCCAGCAGTGGGACCGGGCGGAGGCAGCGCACATACTCCTTTCCGTCGTCCAGCATCCATGTATTCAGAAGGACCTTCGCCAGCGCCTGTGGACGGCTGCGCAGCGCTACCACCGCGATCTACTGAACGACCTCGACGCACTTACACAGGGAACTGCTGCAGAGGGAAGGGGGAACGACGTTGTTGAGATGCAAGGCTTTCGGACTACCGATGCTCCTGCCACGGTACCTCTGGCGGATGTGAAGCGTCAGCTGTTCAGTTTCCCAGCGAGCGTTCACTTCGCCGTGGTCCCTTCTACTGACGCCAGCTCCGGAAAGGCTGGGGAGAGCAGAAGGGTGGTTTTGCAGCCCCTGAGCTCCTCTCACTGGTTTCACTTTACTTCGGCAAACAGCGACGTGCTCCGCATTCTCTCGGAGCGACCACACACGGACATCTTCGTGCCGCCCAAACCCTTTATTGAGGTTTCCAGAGCGGTAAGTGGAAGAACGCGAAGGCAGAAGATGCGCACCACGCAGGACCAGATGTGGCTGCTGTTGAGTGAGATGTCACGCCTGCGCGTGTTGATTGCTTATCTTCTCCATCTGGAGGAGTTCCTCTACAACATGCGAAAGGCCGCCTCGTTGTCCCCTGCAAGACGCAAGGCACTGGGTGGAACGGGCGACGTGCATCCCGGTTCAGCCCGCGTCGATGCACAGGCAGCTCACGATGCCCACTATGTCGGTGAGGTCTTTCACTTTTTGGAGGTGCAGGCGCACGCGCAGCTGCAGCGCCGCGTCCACAATCGCCGCTTTCTGTCGAAGTATCGGATGCGATTGGCTGTCGACGATGAGGCTGACGAGGGTGGGATTGCCAACCACACGTTGAGGGGAGACGATGTTTCAAGAAGCGGTGCATCGCGTACGTGTCTATATGGGCAAGGTGGCGTGAAGTGCTTCTCCACTGTCCAAGGGCTCTTTACGGCCTTCATTCAAGCACTGGAGCGAGGGGATTCGTGGGGCAGCGTACAGAGGAGTGGCGCTGCCGACTTGGAAGTGGGGGAGAGAGAATATCGCAAGGTGGGGAGTGGGAAGCTCAAAACGGGGAGTCAGCACACTAGTCAGGTGAACTCCAACACGTTTGTGGATCTTGGGGCGGAAAGTGAGACTCAAGAGATACCGCTATCTCCCGACGACCGGAACTTTCTGGAAGCCATTGTCTCTGCTCGACCGAGTACACCGCGCAGCATGACTGGGGATGTGCGGTCTTCCCCCAGTCGAGGTCGAAGAGGTCGGAGCGGCGAACGCGATGGCTGTAAGAAACCGTAGAGTTCACTATATTCAGTACCTGTTCATTCTCTTCAGCAGATACACGCGCATGTGCACGGGCAGCTATAAGTCGGCTCCTCTTTACATCGCATTACAAAGTGAACTGTAGGCGATCGGCGGTGCCGATTAGGTGTGGGCCGTGGGTGAAGCGGCGGCGGTGAAACTCATCCGCTACAATTCCACGCGTTTGGGCGCTCTCTACAGGAAGCGCTCTGCTTTCCTGATGAATCAAGCTGACTAGCACCTCTTTTCTTCACCGTGCGACTGTGCGGCGCCTCCATCGAAATCTTGATCTCCACCCTTCTTCATTTTTTCTTGTTGTTTCGCCGTTGCCTTCTGCCCTTCCGTTGTGCTCGGCGTGGCTCACTAAGCTGCAGAGTTCTCGCCTTCTCCGTGATACCTTCTCTTCTTCTTACCTGCATTTCAAGCGTAATTTGACTCCTAGCATCTACCTACTGTTGTTCAAATAGAATTGCTTTGTATTTGGTACCAAACCTTCTTCATTCCTTATCCCCCACCGCTACCATGTCTTCCCGC
>LJSK01000231.1:0-42738 GCA_001299535.1 Leptomonas seymouri
AGAGGATGGTGTGGAGAGACATGGTGGAGAATAGATAGGTGTAGGTGGGTTGCAATTTAGTTAGGTGCTGCTGAGAAATGAGGGCGGTGGCGGGGGGTAGGAGGGGCGAGGCATTGGAGAAAGCAAACCATACGAAAACACGAGGTGGTGTGTGTGTGTGTGTGTGGAGGGGGGGGGTTCAAGCGCAGTGCGATTGCAGATGAAAAGGAAGAGATGGCTCTCCCACTCCCACTCATGCATTGGCCTGTTGTTTTTGAAATGCAGCTCACACACAGGGAGATGGCGGCTTTTGTGTGTTTCAAGTCGCTTCACCGCACAGTTGCAACGCCCTCCACGATACAAAGGAGGAACAACCACCACCACAGGATACTGTGAAGGGGGAGGACAATCGCTTGGGTAAGGCAGTATGAAGAGCGGCAATAAGGGTGTTCTGTGCAACTCAAGCACAGAATTGTTCTTAGTGGTATGATTTCTTTTGGCGAGTGGGTCACCATGTCCCTCGGTCTTCTTGTGTGGCAAGCCTAGTGAATGTCGAACGGCTCACTGCTCTGCAGCCTTCTTTGCTTCACGGCTGTGCACTTGTGTGCGTGTGCTTGTATGGGTGATGAGGAGTCAGTCGTCATCATCACCGATTACCTCCACCGCAGCGTTATCAATCTCCTTTACTTCTCTAAGGACTACCTTCAACGGGGTGCCCACCTCCGTTTCAATAACGTACTCCACTCGTGGCAGCTGCTGCGGGTGGGAGGCGATCCAGTCCTTCAGGCGATAGTTCACGCAGATATCCTCCGGCTTCATGGCGGCGTTGCAGAGCGGACAGTTCCAGACGTTTTGTCGCACGCACTGAATCAGCACGGCTGCCAGCTCCATGCACTGCAGGTGCTCGCAGTACACACTCCGAACCGGTATCTCCATGATGAGGGTAGTGATCGGGCACTGAATCTTGACCGATGCCTCTGTGATATCGACAAGGCCGCAGTCTTCGCTGTTGCGCGAGCGGGAGCGACGTGCCGGGGCGACGCGCGGCTTACGGTAAACAGAGACGATGCGCTCCCCAAGTTGTGAGAGCCCGATTTCCTCCACAGCGACACACGCGATGACACCGCGCCACATCTCCATCTCGTCCACATTGCCGGAGAAGACAACTCGCAGTGAAAAGAGGTCACTTGTTGAAGCGAGCACGAAGGCTGTGATGTCCACCGTAATGGCTGTCTTCATCGCCGAGGCTTCTTTTGCTGGTGACAGTTGCCAATTGGGTGGCAGCGGCACCGGCGTATCATTGACGTACAGCGACATGGACAGCGACGCGCCATCCAACTCCATTGGTACCATCCAACCCGTCGTGTGGGAGTAGTCCTCCGTCAGCGGTACCAATAAGACCCGTCGGTGCGGCGAAAAGCCATTGGCAGGCGCTTCACGCAGCGCACGTGGTGATGGAAGCGTCGTCGTCAAGCTTTGATTTTCCACCGCTACGGCGCCTAACACCTCCACAAAGTGGTGGACGGGGGACAGCACAAACCTCGAGGGGTTTTCGAAGACTTCATGCCGCAGCACCTCCAAAACGTGTCGCCGCGCTGCGGGGACAAACGACAGGGCCTCGCCGCCCTCTTCAGCGGAGGCCTCTGAGGGAGCGGGTGAAGAAGAGCGAGGAGGAGAGGCCTCCCCGTTGAACGACTTCGGGGCTGCAGAGAAGGCCTTCCCGCTGAGAGTTGCAGATGATGTAAGCGGTGGAGGAGGGCTGCTCAGACCAATGGGGGCAACCACTTCATTTCGCCACTGCTGCACTGCACTGGAAAGAGGAGGGGGGGCCGCGTTGGGGACGGCCCGCTGCCGCTTGCGAGTCTGCCGCTCGCAGGTTTCCAGCTTCTGCACTTCATTCGGCGTCACGGAAATGTGTGCGCGCTTCAGCTGCTGGCGAAGCTGCGACGATGTCTCCGGGCTGACAGCCTCGAGCAGTGCCTGGATGTTACGCAGTTCGGCAGCGGAGAAGGGCGTGGCAGTGACGGTAGCAGCTGCAGGGCTAGAAGTCACGGGCGGAAACGTTGGCTGGGCAGTGGGTGAAGGCACATGAGACGTATGCGGCACTTCTTGCCTCCAATGGTCACGCAGTGCCTTTGACACGGCAGCCTCCACCTTCTCGTTGGCGAACCACTCCGCCTCTGCAGCGGTACGCTTTTGCGGCGGTGCGTGAAAGAGACGCACGCGACCGCTGTCGGTGGAGACGAGAGGGTAGAGCTCCCCTGGGCTTTGGTAGAACTCGATACAGCAGTCCTCGCCAGTGCTCAGAAATGCGCGCACCTCGGCGTCCATCTCTTTCACCTTCGCGGGCCACCACACGCCGTCGTCGCACCGCACCCACACCTGCGTTCCTGGCGGATAGCGCATGAAGTTTGCGTCCGCACCACAAACCCAGAAGAAAAGCGAAAAAGACGGCTTCGCCTGTGTGCCTACCGCTGCTGCTCAGCACTAGCGAAAGAAGCGCGGAAATGCACACGAGCCTCGAATATAAAGATCTTTTTTTCCCTTTTCAAAGACGCCTAATATCGAATAATGAAATGATGAATACATAAAGTATGTGACGGCGCCGAGTACTTGCCGTCGCTCTGCACGTAGCGTGCAAAAGCCTTGCACGTAAGACCGTTCCTGTAACTAGGCCTCTGTGCCCTGCGCATCGCAACCTGCGGGGAACGGCGGTTTAACGAGAGACAAAAAAAAAAAAAACGAGATGAGCAACGACAGCAGGACATTTGAAAAAGTAACACACATTATGTAGCTCTTTCACTTGCCTCTGCAAGACAGTGCGCATTAGGTGAGTTCGCGTGCCGCAGAAAAAATCGGAGTTATTATTAAAGCGAAGATCCTTTACGGAAATCGGCGTACCACCGTGTCAGTCTAGCAGGAACAAGAGGAACACCATTCTTTTAATTGCTCATAAATCCGATGCACATCGAAAGACACTACAGGGCAACGAAGAGTGCTGCCTTGCTGTTCCGATAGCGATCAGCGCTGGGACGAAGAATACCATGACCAGGCTACTGATACCGACAAACTTCCAGCGCTGATAAGATCAAGTAGTTGCCAAGGCAGTTCCTTTTTATTACTCTTTTTCCGGTCGGTGAACGGGAAAACATCTTGTTGCCACGGCAACCAAAACAACCCAATAGAGGGGGATATTTTTTTTTCTAAAACAGAGAAGAAAAGAAAGAAATGGCAAAGCGCCATACACACACACACAGTTGCAGATGCACAGGTGGCATGTGGGTGAACACGAGTAAATCTAAGCGATCTAGAAAATGAGGAGAACACAGAAACGAGAGATGTACAAAAGTAAAGAGAACAACAACAACAACAAAATCGCAACTCAATATGTCTGCAGTGCAGCAGACAGGGAACCACAGGGGCAAGAGGGGACACGCCCACGTTAAAAGGGGAGAGTAATACTGTAGCATATTCTGAGCTACTCTCTTCCCTCTGTCGCGCTTGCAGAAGCGACGACGGTAAAAGAGGAGAGAATCGCCTGTCAGACGGCGTGGTTATGGTTGCGATGGCAGCCACTTACCGTAGCCACATTGACTGGGACCACGTGTTGTGTAGCCCAGGTCGCTCTTGTACGCGTCCTCCTCCTCCACCGTGAACGCATCCGCGCGCCAGTCGCCACTCGCGTTGCGCACCGCCGCCACTGACCGCAGCGCCTTCGGAAAGGGGGCGAAGATCGTGTTGAGGGGCAAATCGCCGCTATTCTGCATAAAAATGAGATCCGGGTCCACGCCTTGCTGGGCCGCCACGCGCTTCGCCGTGAGATGCGCCACCTTCGATCGGCTGTTACTCTTCAGCATTTGATTTGTCGGCACGCTCAGCGGCCACTCCACCCGCTGCCGCCTAGCACGGTATGTCTGTGGTGAGTCAACCGCGCTCTTCAGCGTGGCTGTGGAGGCTGCGCTAGTGGTCTGTGACGACTGCGGCGGGGGCATCGGAGGGGTCGGGGTAGGCGTGGCGGTGCGGGCGAAGGCCTTCGACGGCTCCGGCGGCACGGGCTTCGTGGCGGGCGTGCGGCCCACAAACGCCTTCATCGGCGTCGCACCGCCGTACTTGCTCCCGGTGGTGTTCACATTCTGTGAGGCCAGTGCCGACACCGGGCCGTTGCGAACGTACGAAAAAAGGATTTTGGTGGCCTGGTCGTACTTTTCGAGAAAGTTCTCGCTCGACACCTTCGGCGGTGGCGGCAGTGCTCGCGTCACATCTTCGTCCTGGATGTATTGTCTAAAGAGGAGATCTTCTACCGCTTTGGGCGTCCACGTAGCGGTGTCCATTGTAAAGCGCGAGGGGTGGGATGGACGCGTTGTATGAAGCAGGCGCACGCTCTCTTCTCTGTGTGATCGATGACAGCGATGGTGTAAAGACTCTCGGTGAGCCAGCCCGCGGTGAAATAAGAGGGAAGAACAAACTGGAGCTGCGGTCGCCTTCTTTTTTTTTTTTTTTGGCTAAACCACGAGCGCTGGACCCTGGATGCAGGTGTGTGCTCACGCGTTTTCAGTGTGGACGGCGAACAAAGAAAAATGAAAAGGAAGATGAAAGAGCAGAAGAGCATCGAGTGAAAGCAAAGATAGAAAAAAAAGTTGAAGGCAGCAGGTTGCGAGATCCAAGTGTGCGCACCACGGAGAAGCAACACAAGGTGGCGGGGATGGGCGCGCATCGTTGGGCTACATTATTCCCCTGACGACATTCTACACGCTCCAAAACCTTCTCTCTCATGAGAGAAACATTTTTGCTTTCATCGTTGCCGTATCAGTTTCACTTTCAGGGAACAGCAGTGTGGACATCTAGCGCGAGTAACACAGACTCAAACGGCCAGCAACAGTTTGAAGTCTGACACAGCAATCACCTCAATGAATCCAAAAGGAAAAAAATGAGCAACCCCGGAAGCATTCCAACAAAGGCGCATAAAACCGGAAGAATAAGAAAAAAAAGAAACGAAAACCAGAAGCAGCAATTAAAAAAGTAGCATATGCTTTGGAGCAGCGCATGGCTCATCTCCCAAGCCTCGCGCATGCGGAAGCACACACACGCGTATTGCAGTACCTCGGATTTACATTTCGTAGGTGCAAGTGAGAAGAGTCACGCATTGAAAAAAAAAGACGTCAAAACCTTTTTGTCAGCTGCGTGTACACATGCCCAATGAAGCATGCAAAACTGAAGGTAGATACCAGCAGTGATAAATCGAGGAGACTAGAGCGGCACCACAAAACAACAAATAAATAAATAAATAAATGTGTGTGTGTGTGTGTGTGTGTGTGTGTGTGTAAGCGAGTGAATAAATAAACATATAGGCTAACACGCTTTCCGGTCTTCGAGAAAAAAAGAACAGTCAGAAACAAGCAAACAACAACAAAAAAATGCGCTGTTTCGGACTCCCCGAAGATCTCCTCTGTTGAGGTTAAATGTGCGTACCGATAGTACACAAGGCAACAAATGAAATCCTATACACATCAGCATAAAGGATGCTAAACTTAAGCTCGTCCACCGATCAAGACACGCCCAGAGACCTAAGAAGAAGAAGAACAACACGTCTGAACATCTGAGGTCGTAGCAGAGCAAAAAGAAAAACAAAGCAATAACAAGAACTGGCACACATCTCTACCTTAAGTCTATGAAACGAGAGGTAGTTGTAGGAACAAAAAAATAAAAATTGTAAATGAAATAATAAAGGAAATGAAAAGTGCTCTGCGTTGTCCCCAAATGTAGTTGGTCACCAAAAAGAGGAACATAGAACGGCTCAAAGGAAAGGAAACAAAATAAGACATCGCTATTTGGTCGTGAACACGATGTGCCTACCTTCACCCAAAATAGATCCAAAGGAGACACAACAACAAGTTGCTTCGCGCAGCCTCGTTTGCGCGTGCTGCACCACGCTGCAGCAGAGACGATGGCAGAACAGAGGGGAAGCAAGCACCTACTCGTCCTTACACAAGCACGCATATATACATAAATGCGCAAAACAAAACAAAAAAAAGTGCCCCTCTTCTTATTTTCCCGTTTCACGTTGTTGATGCACATAATGATACAAGCATCAATATATATATATATATATATATGTATATAGCCAATGGTCCCCTCCCTTTGCATCAAGTGCAAAAACAAAAAGAAAAAAATATAAATAAAAGGGCTGATAACAATGAAAGAGTTCGGCGAATGCGATGGAGAGACTACGAAAGAAACAAAGATTGGCAGGTCGTAAACAACATCCATAAAGACTCATCAGATGTCGAGCGGCCGTGACGCCAATCCTAGGTTAAATGTGGAGGGGCCGCAGGTGCACGTGTGAAGCACCATCACCCTACCAAGCAACTAACACATATCACGCAGCACAGAGAGGGGGAGGATGGCAGGCTCAGGCAACGGATCGTGAGCCTTTGCTTCCCCGCAACAGCACGTGAAACTGGAGGGTACAGGAAGCGCTGGTCTGTCTCAACCTTACTTTAAAAGTAGTCGTTAAGGCCGTAGACGTCATTCATCTCCTCAATGAAGTTGTTGTTCATCTGCGACTTCTCTTGATCACCGGCAGCGCTTTCGCTCACAAACACCGATGACATTACAACACTGGAGCCACCGATGGCGACACCAGATAGGGCACGGGAGGCACGCACACTGCGCAGGGAGCCGCGCGGGTCGGAGACACTATCGTCCTCACTGCGGTCAATCCACTGGTAGCAGTAGTCATACTCCTCGCCCATTTCCCTGATCGCCTTTAAGAGGAGGCCGACGCAGTAGTCGTAGTCCGGCTCCGCTTCAAACTCGAGTCCACGGGTGTACACCACGAAGTCTCCCAGCTGAGGCGGGAAGCCCTCGAATAGCTGATAGGGTGAGATGGAAATCTTCACATCACGAATGCGCTCAAACCGGGCATCCTTCTTGGGTGACTTGAGGCCCTGCCAAGGCAGGTTGCCGCGTATAAAGTAGGCGAGAAGGTACGACACCGACTCCAGGTCGTCGCGGCGGGACGGCTGGATGCCCTGATGTACGTTGATGCTAACATAGCGCGCCGTCCCTGTCAGTGCCTTGTTCTCGGAGTAGCTGATGTGCTTGCCCGAGGAATCTCGCCACGCCTTGGAAAGGCCCACATCAATGACGTATACCACGTGTGAGTTGTTGCCGAGGCCCATCACAAAGTTTTCTGGTTTTATGTCGCGGTGCAGGTATCCAACGCCATGCAGGTACTGCAGACGCTGGATAATTTGAATGCCGATCATGCACACCGTCTTTGGGGTGAATTTACGATGGCAGAGAACAAACAAGTCATCGAGACAGGGGCCCAGCAGCTCCATCACCATGACCGCGTAGTCACCCGCCCGCCCGTAGTAGTAGGACTGTGGAATGCCCACAGTCACGGGGCACTCGTTGAACTTTTTGTAAACCTTGTGCTCCAGATTCAGGTGAGAGCGGCGGCCATTTTTGGTCAGCTCCATCTTCATGGCCACGGGGCGGCCGCTGTTGACGTCGATGCCCTTGAACACCTCGCCAAAGGCGCCACCGCCGAGGCGCTCCTGAATACGGAAGCGACCGCCAATCAAGATATCCTGCACCTGCTTTACAGAAGGAGCAGCAGATCCGACGTCCTGCTTGCGCGGCGCAGACGACATTGCGACGAAAGAGGGGAAGAAAAACGGTAATAGGTCGTAAACAAGGCGCGTGTTGAAGGAAGAAGTTGCAAGTCGGAAATAGAAAGTAGCGACTCAATTCCTTCGGGCCAAGTCAACACTCCGAGCTTATCAGACACCGAAGATCTGACGAAACGCATGTAGAGGTAAACAAGAGAACAAACGAGAAAAAGGAAAGAGCAGGGGAGAATAAAAACAAATGAGAGGAAGTCACTCGTAGAGGCACTTTTTGCGAGCGCTGAAGTGCGCTGGCGTTTCACAGTATAAGCCATCGACTGACGCTTTGCTCTGGTCGATGTAAGCGCAGAAGCAAACAGAAGCACCACATCTTCATTGTGTGTGTGTGCGTGGGGGGTGACCTTGCTTTGTTGCCAAATCAGAATGCAAACTTCGCAGACCGCTAGCCGCAATTCCATTTTTGTTGTAGTCCTATACAGCCCTACGGTGATGCCCGATTACTTTAGTGCAGTTCTTTTTCTTTTTCTTTTCGAAAACAGCACAGCAATGCGCTACGCGCAGATATATTTTGGGGAAGAAGGCATGAAATGGTGCAATACAACAGCAAAAGCAGAAGGAAAGGTGCGGAAAGAAAACAAAAAGAAAACAAAAAGAAAAAGACGGGTAGCGAGCACACACAAAAAAATTGTGCAATCACGCTTTCCATCGACCTGTGGCGAATACAAGAATAGTAGTACTGGGAGGAGCGACGAGGCATGCCCTCAAAAAGCGGGGCTCAAAGGAGTGCGTTGACCAGAGCGCGCAATTCTAGGAGCGTCCAATCGGAACCGACGTTATGACGGATGTCTCTGGAATCTTGCGTCCCAGTCCGCCACAGAGAGGGGCGTGTGTGATGATGCGAATCAGCTGGCGTTCCAGCACAAAGCGCTGCATCTTATACATCTCGCGTTCGTCCACCGCGAAGTCGTACCCCCATCCAACGTACTGATCGCAGTTGGAACAAAAAACGTCCCGCACACGATGCAGCCCCGTCATGAGCTGTTTCTCCTCTTGGTGGCCGTAGTATGAGTTCTCGCAGCGGGAGACGAGAAACGCCTTGCCGTGGCGACCTCTGAAGTTGTCGGATACGACGTCGTCCGCCGCGCACAGGTGGGCGCCGCAGAAGCCGCAGCCGAAGCCGGCTTCATCGCCCTCCGTCGCGGCCAGACGCGTACGCACCCGCTTCACCATACTTAGCACGCTGTATACGTCAACGCTGCAGCACAGCACAACGCTATGTGACCTAAGGCACTCAATATTCTTCTCTCATCCGTTTGCCAGATCGGCAAGAGAATAAAAGCTATTTGGGATGCAGAGCTCAAAATGCTGGGCTTCGGACTTGATGAATCGAACGAATCGTGCTTATAGAAGGTAGTACAGGAATGAAAGCACAAAGAGGTGAGCAGGCACGTATCACAGAGGGAAGCGGCTATTGCTGCAGCTCCGACAAGTTCGCAGCGCAAGCCGAAGAAGCAGCGATAACGCACCACCCTGCTGTGCAGTGATCAAACACTCTGACAGAGATGAAGTGACATTAAGTACAGCACGAGATCTGCGTCGAACGCTAACCGGTAATCCACAGTTTCATTTGCAGTTTTTATTGTTTCATTGGTGCAGTGGCCTGCGTCGCCAGTGAAGACGTGCTCTTGCGCACAAGCGAATCATTTCTTAAAGACCAGTCGCCATACATCAGTTAGTACCACACACACACACACACACACACAGAACCACCACCACAACAAAGAATAAGAGAAAAGTAAACTGTCGATGATCGAAGATCGCTACGTAAAGAGTCGCGACGACATCTGGAGAGGCACGTGCGCGGAGTTTGGCAGCGGCTGGCCATTCACGAGCATTGTCTTCGCATTCGGGTACGCGTGCTCGATGGTGAGCTCTATGGCCTCCTCACCAACTGCCGGGCCGGCCGTGATACGGTGTGTGACCTTCTCTACCGGTGTCGACGCAACGTAGGCAATCAAGTCACCGATCTTGAAGGTGGTGGAGCGCACCTCGAGCATCAGCAGTACACCAAAGTTCCCTTTCTCATCCGACACCAGCAAGGCGACCGGCTGCATTGTCGGCTCCGTGACAACGTCCACCACACCCATCACCCTGACCGACGCCGGTTGCGTGTACTTCTTCTGCGACTGCTCCACCCGTGCACACAGCTTGTTGAACTCGCGCCTGCCGATGCCACACACCGCCTTCATGCGGTTCAGCATACGCAATAGTACCTTGGTGTTCACCTCGCAGAGGTAGCGCGTGCCCTTCAGGCGGTCTTTGTCCAGCTGATACGCCTTCCAGTAATCCATGGCAGCCGTGCCGTAATGGCCCAGCAGGCTCTCCAGCACCGCCTTGTTATAGGGCACATCGGGATCCTCTGGAGCCTTCTTTTCTGCCTGCAGCATAGCAGAGAGCGCCTTGCGGGCACCCTCAAACGTCATTCCCTCTAGGGTGGCCTTCGACAGTAGCGACAGCGCCAGGGTGTTCCAGGCGTCCGCGTCGTCGATGTTTGAGGCGACAGCGGCGTGGCCCTTCACCACAGCATCTTCGAGGTACGCCTTGCGCTGCTCCGGTGTCACCCCGCTCTCGCCGCAACGGTTGCGTTGAATTTGGCTGTACTTGCAGAGCGCTTCCGTGTGCGTCGGGTCAACGCGGAGGGCGCTGTCGAGGGCATCACACGCCTCCTTAAAAGCGTTGCGGCGCAGCAAGCACTCGCTCAGCGCCACCCACGTGTCCGCCGATCCCTGCTGAAGTTTCAAAGCCGCGTTCAAATCCTTCTCCGCTTCACGAGATACTGGCGGAAGCAGAAGCGCCGCACGACTGCGCAGTAAAAGAAGGCGCACCTTCGTGTTGGTGTCATTCGCCTTATCGGGCGACGGCAGCGTCGCCAAAACGTGCTCAGCACCTTTGCGGACGGCGTCGTTGAACACGCGGTTTTTTTTTAGGTCCGCCACTTCCTTCTCCAACACATCGAGGGACGTCATTTCTGCTGCCTCAGGCGAGCTTTTTTTTTTTTGGTAAAAAGATGAGGGCAGAACTGCGGTGGCTGCTGATGCGATCAAATTTGAGATAACGCTGCTGCAAGACCAATAGTAGAGCCCCAGGTGCAAGACGACAAAGCCAATGCTTGTAGTCGTCACGAGGGCCGTAGGCGGAAGCAAAGGTCGGATCTGAAAAGCGCGGGATAGATGGTGCGAGTATAACGATGACAACTCACTTGTGGCGCCAAGGTAGTGAATTCAAGCGAACGCGCTTCGTATTAAAAGGTGGGGGCGGGAGGGTCGAAGTTCTGAAGGTGCACGGACGTTGCTCTTAACAGCGGGCTTTTGTTTGTGTTTCTTCCTACTTCAAGCGTAGAAGCGTGAACACCGGAGGCGATCACAGCGCACTCAAATGTGTGCGGGATTAGGCGGAAACTTGAAGGTGCGAGCGAATGGATGTTGTGGCGCCTCGCTATAGAATGTCTGGGAGGAAGTGCGGGAACGCACACCGGCACCGGTGGCTTCAGTCCCCCCAAGAAACAAGCAAAAAAAAAAAAAAACGGCCAAAAGAAAAAAAAAATGCGCAAGAAAAGAGAACACAAAGTTTGGCGCATGACCAGTGATGAAGCACTGGGGGGCGACAGGAAACGCCGGTGGCTGGGAACGCACGGACGTCTGCGTGATGGATATCATCGGAGAGTGGGCTATCTTCAGCGGGGAAGGTACAGATAAGCGTGAAATGAACACAAAGCAAAGCATGAATGCTGAAGCGCAGAGCTTGTTCTTTTATGTTTTCTTCGCTGCATGGAGATGCGCAAGAAAGCGAGGGACGTGGCATTGTATTTGGGTTGCCGTCATGTTAAAGTAGCAGTGTAGGTCAAGATAAGCGCCTCTCCGTGCAGGGAAGTCAAGAGCGTCTTCTTCCGACAGCTGTTTGCAACACGGCACAAAGAAAGTAAAGAGAGCGCAGAAATGGGAGCCCCCTCTTCAACGCACCACGCAAGGGCCGCACCGTGGCTCTCATCTGGAGAAGCGGTCTCATAAAGGTGGGCATGGCAACCGTACGTTTGCTGAGTCGTCATATCCTCCGCGACGTAGCGGCACACGATCGAGTTCACCTTATCCGCGCTCGTGCGGCGATAACGCAGGCTACAGAGATGCCTCGATAACGGGGAAGGAAAGTGGTCCGCAAAATAGGCAGCTCCATCAGCGTCCTGCGTTCGCGAGGCACACGAATCCTCAGGCGAGGTGCTAGCTTCTTCATCTCCATCATCACTACTGTCACGCGGCCGCCTCCGCATGAAGAGCCACGACGAAAGAGTAGTGCCCATCTAATGAAAAGTCAGTCGCAGTACTCAGAGAAGAGTTTTTGTTTTGTTCTCTTTTTTTTTGATGCACTGGAGCCGCTATGCGTCGATCTCTGTGCAGTAGCACTGCCCACCTGCCCCGTCCTCTTCGTGAGAAAGGACGAGAGAGAGAGAGACTTCGTTCACCAGTGAAGGCAGAGGGGGAAGAATATGGGGGGGGGGCAGTCGCAGAAAAGTTATGCTATCTGCGACGCTATGCTGCGACAGTTGCATGAAGGGTGGGCGCCCTCACCAGAGAGTCGAAGGCACGTGCGCCAACTTGCTTGGGGGAAGCGCAAAGCGTTCACCTCTCATCGATAAAGGTTCCAAGCACCATGGAGCTCTTACATTCAACTCCCTACGAAAGGCATGGGTTGCACCCTAGAGCACGTACAGCTTGTTATGAAGGACCTTCTCTCTTTCTCTTTAAGGCCCTTCTCATGGAAGTGGCGTTTCACTTATCTTTTTTTTGTGCAGCGGGACGGCAAGGAGTCGTGGCTACTGTACCTCAGCAGAGCACACACACACACACACACACACACACACACGTGCACACGCCCTACAAGTGGGGATCAGCCATCCAAACGAACAAAAAGAATGAAAGGACTTCCGCGAAGGAGTATCACCGCCCACCAGCTATTCAGCATCCTCGCCGTCCTCGCGCTGGAGGGCTAACGATTGCGCCTTGTACATCTCCGCTACCTGCTGCGCTGTGGTGGCGTCAACAGGCTTCTTGTCGTCACGTTCTCGCACGTACCGTGGGAAGCGCAGGGCGATGCCTTTCGTTGGGTCTACAAGTCCGATGGCAGCGTGGTGAACCGGTGACACAGATAGGTCAGCCGCCTTGACCTCCCACACGTGCGCTTCGCTGAGCCACACATCGGGGCCTTCTTCTTCCGCGCGGTAGTACCGCGGCTTCTCATGGACAATGAAGGCCTTCAGCGCCTGCGTCAGCCGCTCCAGCTCCTCGTCCTGAAAGCCTGTCCCTATCTTGCAGATGCTCTGGTACTCGTCTGACTCGGGGTCGTAGCAGGCGAGCAGGAACCCACCGAAGACACCGGTGCGTTTACCTTTCCCGTAGAAGGCGGCGATGGGCACCAGGTCGAGCGTGTCGGTGACGCCCTCCATGTAATCCTTCTTCAGCTTCAGCCAGTAGTGCGAGCGCTTGGCAGGCGTGTAGGTGGCTTCCTCTTCAAGCGTCTTCACCATCAAGCCCTCACAGCCGTCCGCGATGGACTTATCGAGAAACTTCTGCATGTCCTCGACGTTGTCGCTGTTCAGGTAAGTTGCAAAGGCAAATGCAGGCGGCAGGGGATGAAAAGCTCCCCACAGCACCTGCCGCCGCTCCTGCAGCGTCTTCTGCAGCTGTGGCTCGCCGTTGAAGTACAAAATATCAAAGGCGAAGACGCACACGGGAATACGGACGTCCTCCTCGGCAATGTTCTTCCGGCCGCGGTGCTGCAACACCTGAAACGCCTGCAGCCGGCCGGTCTCTGGGTTCACCGCCACAACCTCAGAGTCAATGATGAAGGAGTGTACGGTCTCCGCGTCAAACACCTTTGAGAGCATCGTGATCACATCCGGGTACTTACCTGTGTGCGTCTCCGAGTTTCGGGAGAAGATTTGAAATCCCTTGCCTTTTTCGTAATGGATCTGCGCACGCTCGCCATCGTACTTGTACTCTGAAGTAAACCTCTTGTCCTGTAACCGGTCCAGGATGACGGTGATGCCGTGGGTCGGGTGGGCCAGCTGCGGCTTCACGGGCAGGCCAGGGCGGATCGACAAGTCACGCTCGTGCCGCTTTGCAACAGTACTGCCGGGCACCAAAAGCATAAAGCCGTAGTCGAGTACGGCACGTAGCACGACATTCAAGCTCGGCACCTCGTAGAAGATGCGAGCCAGGCTTGTCGCACCGGTGTTCAATATGGACTGCAGCTGCCCTTCGCCCATGCGGTGCATCTGTTTGCTGCCAAGAAAATGCAGGGCGAAGGCGTAGCCCATCGCCGCGAGCGCTGAGGGCTCCGCCAGCCCGATGCGCATCTTCTGCTGCAAGCCGCGAACGATCAAGTTTGTCTCTGGCCCTTGTGCGTCACGCAGCAGTCGCTTGATCAAGTCGGAGCGGCGCCGCATCACGTCCTTGCCGCCCATCATTGCAATTGCCTTGTATGTGTTGTAGACGTGCCGCGCGGAGAGCGGCTTCGGCTTCATCAGCGTGCTCTGCTTTTGTTTGTGGTTCTGGGCAATTTCGGCTAAATCACCCGTTTGCCGGTACTCCTCCTTTGCTCGTGCCTCCGTCATGCCACAGCACTCGGCGACCACCTTGACAAGCACGGCATCGCCAATCCCCAGCTCCACACCCTCATGGTGTGGCGCCTGCTTGTTGATGACGAGGTACATCACAGGGATCAGGTCTTCAGGGCAGCGCTCCATCACGGCGAGAAATAAGAAGGTGAGATGGCGTACGCACTCTAGGCGAGACCCGGTGGCGCTGATGTCTGCCAGCACATCCACCACGACAGAGAACGGGACGGGCTCCGGCTCAACGACGACGGCCGATGCGACGGGACTCGCAACCGCTGCCGTTGGCGGGGCGCGCCATACCGCTTCAAAGGTCTTCATTGGATCGAAAGAACTCTCCTGGAATAGCTTCGCCATCGAGGTAGCCGCTGGGTCAGCCACATCGGCAACCAGCGACTTGTACTCGGCGATGTGATGGGCAAAGTATGCGTTGGTAGGCTCATTCCACGTGTTGGTGAGGCTGCAGGTGCAAGCCACTGCCTTGTCCTCCGTTTCTGCACGAGCGCGCTTTTTCTCCCCTTCCAGCACGTCGACGTCCGCATCTGCCGCCTCTGCTACGACATCAGAAGGGCTCGCCGGTGCAGCGCGCTTCTTCAGAGCGAAGAGGCTTTCAAATGTTGTTTGATGCATCGTGATGAAGTTCACGCGAAGCGTGCTGGCGACCTACTCTCTTCACAAATAAAAATGAAGCTTTTCGTGTGCGTATGCGCAACAAGGGGTCGGGTGGGCAGGAAAGTTGAACTCAACGTAGCAGGGACTAAACGACAATAATGCTGCGGCCTGTATGCCGTTGTATGTATCGGTTTCTCTCTCTATGCGTATTTGTATGCTGAATCAACGCAGCCGGCTATTGATGTGATGCGCGCGCAGTTTTTGTAGCCTGGCTTTTATGGGTGTTTCTTTGGAGCGCAATACTCTTCTGAAGGTGGGAGATGCCCCAGTGCGCATCCACTCATTTCAGCAGATCTCCGTTTGCGCCCTACACCACCAACGAGGAGAGAAGAACAGGTGGCTGCGTAATTTTTGGTGCTACCGTTATTTGAACAGCAAGTAGGGAAATAGAAAGAAAGGAATTGAGCAAGTTTTGGAAGACGTATAGACAGATTTTTGTTTTGTCATCGAGGCAAGCCTGCCATTTCTCGCATCGCAACTGCATATCGCACTGGATAAAAGAAGAAGGTTCTTCTCCGAGCGTGGCTCGCTACTAAAGCAAAACGAGCAGCTGAACAGCTTTTTTCCTTCTTTGACTGAGACGAGTGAGACTAAAGCTTTACTCTTGCGCCGTAAAATGCAGAAGCTCCGTCGTGCTCTTTTCTCCAAAAAGGCTTCAACGCTGTCACCAACTAATGACGGCTCAACCTCTCTCCCACTCCCTCACCTCTGTGTGCATCTGTGTATGTGTGTGTATGTGTGTGTGTGTTTCAGTGCTTGAACGTCATTGCAGTCACCACCACACGCCTCCACGGAAGATTTTTTTTGTTAGTACAGCTCCTCTTTTCTTGCTTCTTAAGTATCATAACAAACCGTTCACCAACGTACTCGACACGCGATAAGACGGCAATTGGTTGAGCATAATGAGAGCCTCAGGACAAAGAAAGTCCTCGAGCACCAAAAGCAAACAAAAAAAGAGAACAGCACTTTGCACCGCAAATGCAGTCGCCGGTTTCTTGGAACTGTTGCTGTGGCTGTTTTCTATGCTTTTTTTTTTTGCTCAACAGATTAAACGCGTTGCGGTCCTCTGTCGCAGCGCAATTGCTCTCATCTCATCCCACTATTGCATACATTACTGCAGGCACGGGACACCAACTGGCCTCCTTTAGCATGTACACACGCACCCACCTACACACATACAAACACACACACACACACAGGGGGAAAAAACATTGATCGTATAAGAAAAACGGCAAAACACAATCGAAACAACAACAAATAAACAGATAATAAAAAGGCTGTTAAAAAAAGGGGGGAGATAACGCTTCGTGAAGGACAGCGAAATATTACTTCTCCACGGCTGTGAGGGTTTGCGGCGCTCGAGCGCCTGCACAGTTGTGCGTCATTGACCCGCATAGAATGCTAGGCTGCCCCCATCCTCATCTGATCCCTCGGCAAAGCTGCACTACAAAGATGAGCACAGCTCCCGATTAAAAAAAAAGTAACAGAACCAGCGGGAAAGCACAAAGAAAGAAAAGCACAAACGTATCACACCTCGCAACAAGGAAGAAAGCAATGTCAACATAATTGCACCACCGAAGCAACAAGCACAGAAACAGCGAAAGGGGAAAGGAGATGAGCAAGGGAAGCAAATAATAATAATAACAATAATATCAACACGAACACTAGCATCTAAATGTCAAGAAACGCAGAAAGGCAAAAAAAAAAGCGAAACGCCATAGGGAAATCAAGGCCGGAGTGCGGGAATCAATAAAACGGAGAAGGAAACAAAGTAATGAAGAATCAACGTGCTTCCAATGCATCCGCCTCGGTGCCCAGCTGTGTGCCCGGGTATATGTTTTCTGCTTCTAGAGCAAGGTTATGATGATGCTCGTCAAACCGTCTCTGACCCGGATGCACGCAAGGATACACACGCACAAACACAGCCACTGCAAGCAGATGTTTTGCCCACCATTAATCAATTCCAAAGAAGGCCTTCATCGAAACGAAGAAAGCAAGGAGACCAGCTGATTTTCTTTGTTGTTCTCTATGAGAATGTGAGACACGCGAGGAGTGACCCCCGAGAGTAATAGACAAAAAAAAAATGAAGCATCACCACAACAAGGGAGGGAAGGCGAGAGAGTTAGACTTGCCACAATCCCTCCATATATGTGTATATAGGACTCGCTTTCTCAAAGCACAGCTTAAAGGACTGATCATTGATATATTTATTTCAAATCATAATTTAAAAACAAAAAGAAAACTTATTATCCAATTTCACTGTTTTTTCTTTTTTTTTTGTCGAGTGGGTGCTGTTGCGCGTGTGTGCTCCACACCTCTCCGATACATCCACATCGGACACGTTGCACCCTGTGCGCCAACGACAAAAAAGACACGGCTTTTTTAGAATGAAAAGTAGTGGAGATCAATTTTAGTGTTGTCTTTTTCTTGGGGGGGGGTATTTGCCAGATTTAAGCGACTCTATGCGTTCATGGTCCACAGTCGGCAAGCAACACCTGATGAAAACGCCATAACTAAATATATGAAAGGGAAACGGGAGGCTGAACAAAGAGGAGCGAGACGTCTTCTGTTTCCCCTTTATCCCTACCATGGAAGGTTCTCATGCGGCTCCTTGGGCTACCCCACACATCCACCGGTCACAAGGCTGCCTGAACTCTTCCATCTCGAGTGCGCCCGCCTCTGTACTCTTTTTCCCTGCACACCAGCTTTAGTACATGTGGTTGGGCTGGTACTGCATCATGTTTTGGTTCATGCCGGGGTGCATGTTCATATTCATGTTCATATTCATATTCATGTTCATATTTGGTGGCACCGGCCTACCGCGCATGTTGCCCATGTCCGGCTGCATCAGCATCTGCGGCGGCTGCATCTGCGGCTCTGGCTGCATCATCTCCACCTCATCTATCAGCTCAATGTCCTTCATGGGGAAGTGCTCTGCGAAGACGCTCGGGCAGAGACGCTCACAGGCATGGCCGACAAGCTGTCGAGACGCGTTCACGACCTGCACCATCTCCAGCGACAGCGGCTCCTCGTAGTTGAGAACGCGAATCGCCTCAAAGCCCATCGTGAAGAACCAAAAGAGTGTCTGCAGGTCCGTCTCCAGTGCGTACATCTCCGGGAAGGTGACGGACAGCTCCTCCATGGTGCAGTGCGGGTTGCACAGCACGTACGTCATCAGGAAGCCTGCAGAGAACTCCGCTGGGAAGGTGAAGGGGATTTGCTGAATGATGGCGTTGAACTTGTCCCACGGCACCACCGTCGCGTGGCTGGCAAAGATGAGCGTAGTCACCACCTCCTGCAGGACACGCAGGGTGCGGCTAAAGAGGCGCGAGATGACGCCAAAGGCCGCCATCTCCGGGTCGAAGGGACCCGTCCACGGCCCACTTACGTTTGTGGGAATGATGGACACCAGCCGCGACGCGAAACGCACGCCCATTGGGATTTTGTTGTCCACGTTATTCAATACCACCACGAGCGGATCATCGTTCAGGGTGCCTGTGCGCAGCAGCTCAATCAGCAACACACCGTATTCACTCAGCGTCGGGCAGTCAAAGCGCTCCAGCGCCTTGCAGTAGACCGAGGGTCCGCTGGACTCCTTGCCGTCGGTGGCGTGGGTGAAGTAGCCGAGGAAATCGAGGGAGCGGAGGTAGACGACAGCAAGGGTGGCGCGCACCGACTTGTACTCCACCTCCTCGCTCACAGCGCACCCGCAGAACGGCAACACGTCAGTGAAGTAAACGCTCTCTGCGTCCTGTGTCGCCTGCAACAAGCTGTCCTCGTCGAACCTCCAGTAAGCGAGCTCAATCGTGGGCGGGTAGCTCAGCTTGCACATACGCAGCTGCGGATCGGCCATCTGGGCCTTCTTGAAGACAGCGTATTGGCGAATCCAGTAAAAGTCGCACGTCTTAGGTGCGATCTGGAACAGCTGGAAGGCCACCTGCACCCTCAGCGGCAGGATGGACTCCGCAGCGCGGCGGTAGGCAGACGTGTCGATAAGCGGCCAGTCGTCCATGAGCACCTCCTGACTGTGAATTGCAAAAGGCAGCGGCATCAGCGGGCCGCTCATGAGGAAGTAGTAGAATATGGTGGGCATGGGGCTGCCGAAAGTCGTGCGAATCTCGCCGCGGCGGCGCATGTTGTAGAGCTGGGCCAGCGGCACTACTCGTGCGTCGGCGGTCAGCACCGGCGCCTCCAGTGCGATCAAGTTGCGGCGGAAGAGCGTCTTCTGCTCATCGGCCACGCGCGGCTGCTTGAAGAAGGCTTCAATGCGGTTAGGGTCGCGCGGGAGGCGACAGAGAGCATCGAAGTTGTCGGAGCGGTTCTTCACGCGGAAAAGGCGATCCTTCGTGTCGTAGAGTGCGATGGCCGCGAAGTCGTCCTCGTGGAAATCGGAGTCGTAGCGGCGGCGCAAGGCAGCCATCAGGTTGGCCTTGGATACGCAGTCGAAGGTACCACGGTCGACATCGATGTTCGTGATGACGCGATCCACGCCCGGAAAGGCAAGCAGCTCTAGCGAGCCAAATACCTCGGAAGCGACCATGTTCGACGGGGCGAAGAAGGCGGAGATCTGGCTCCAGGCTAAGTACGGAGCGCGCAGGGTCTCCTTGACTGACTCGAACAGCTTCCTAACAATTAAGCCCTCCACGTCCTCCTCAATTACAAAGCGATTGGCGAACTTCTTCTGCACATCCAGCGGCACGTTGCGGACTGTTTTATTCCTGTCATAGGCCGGATACGAGGCCAGCTCCGTCGGCGGTTGGGGCGAAGTGGTGTCTATGTCCTCTGAGGGGTGAAAGCCGCAGCCGTTAAAGACGAACATGGGCTTGAAGTCTACCTCCTGAGCCTCGAAGAACTCGGTGAGCTTCGCCACATTCTCGGTGTACTCGCTGATCACCGTGTAAGCCGAGGATGGGGTGGAGGCAGTGAAAATTGTGAGGGGGCAGGTGACGTGCACATCCTGAATGACGTCCTCGAGCACACGGCTGCCGTCAAAAACGAGACACACATGGTTGGAGTTGGGCAGCCGGCGCAGGTCGCTCAGCATCAGCCCCTTCTCCTCCACCTTGTTCTCCACCACGAAGTTTTGGAGGGTGGTGGCCACCTGCTTCGCGTGTGGGTACATGTTGCTGCGAGGGGAGGGGGGGGGGATCAAGAAACCAAAAAAATATATCCAAATGAAAAGGCCAACGAGAGAATGTTAAAGGAAACGGATGGAAAACGTGTCGACTATACCGCGAGTAAAAAAGAGGCGACAGTAAAGGCGACACAAAGGTGTGTCCAGTTGGTGGAATGCAACGGAAAGAAGACACGCGCTCTAATCAGCAGCCCCGGTGACAATAGTGATCGTTTTAATGATACTTAGGTAACTATACTGCCGATATTCTGCAGAGAGAAGGGTTGGCGGAGCAAGAGAAGGCGAGAGTTTACATGCAGCACGTTTTGCCCGTAAAACAAAAAAAATTGGAGAGCTGCGTGCAGGCTGCATGCTTGACAGAACCGTCTGGCTGTGCATGAAAGGCCTTCGCGCCACCTTGTTTCTGCTCAATGGCCTAGTTGGGAGTCGCTGCAGCGAGGCAACCAACAAAAACAGCTTGGCGCAACCGCCTATGCCTGCTGGCGTCCGCGAGCACTCAGTAAGCTGGATCCTTCCTAGCCGAGGGCCGCAAAGAGCCGCTGGAGGAACGCAAAGGAAGTGATGTCACCGACATCTCCGGCCTACAGCCGTACTATGGCTACACTTTCTTCATCTACAGAGTTCTCTTTCTTTCTTTTTTCTTTATCGTCGACCCCACTTATTTTACGACCTCCGATGTAGCGTAGCGCACCGTTCTACAAGGGTGAAAAGGAAAAATAAAAAATGAGCTACAGCGTAGCATGCGCTTAGGTTGTGCTGCATGCCTGTGGCAGAACCCCTGTGGAGTTGTGAATATGTGAGCTCTGAAGACTTATTTTTCTTTCTCAAGGGTCGAGGCAAGGGAAGGGCGATGTCTCGGTATTGCAAGAACCTAAAAATGGCAATGATGACGAAAACTGTCGTTCACAGAACTGTACGTGAAGGTTGCACTAAGTTACTCTACCATCCGCAAGCCAAACAGGGGCTACTGAGCAGCCTCAGACAACAGAGTTATCCATATGAATGCATTCATAGTACATTTGCGGTAAAGCAATACTAAGCATTAAGTAATAGCAGGCGCAGCACATCCAGCAGCAGAGCGTAATGAAGCAAACTAAGCTAGTGGGCCACCCCATAAGAAAAAGAGAATAAAGGAGGAGCAGATAACAGCACCGAATGACAAACCAGAAAAAAGAAATGATGCTACACAGGGAAGAGCACAAACAGAAATCCATTTAGCCAAAAAAAAAAGTCAAAATGAGATGCTCAGTCCACCCACGGCTTCCCTTGTTGCACAATGACGAAAATTGAGACTGGTGGCAGCAGTCTCCCCCACGTGCTACTGGTTCACTTACAGATTAATCTGCTTTGAATGTGTGAACTACCCCTGTGGCACACTCGCATCTCGCCATGTCCGTACACTAGGCTACGTAGCGATTGGAAAAACTAGCAATGTATTCAAAAGCAAATTGCGTTCAGCCGGACATGCAACAACAGCCCTCCCCCTCATCCGCACACACACGCACGCAGACCAAACTCTTCACATCAGCTGTATCCGTGTAAAAGCCCGCGTGAGGGGGGGGAGAGGCAGGGTATATGCAAGGTAAAGCACAAGAGGATTGCAAATCCATGTGAAGAGAACACTGTGAGCGTGCAGGCAACTCAAAATAAAAAAAGAGGGAGGTACGAGGCAGCGCAGAGTGGGCTCCAAGAAAAAAAGATGGCAGTTGTCTTGTACACATGGGAAGGCGTCCAGTAGAGGGAGCAAAGGGTAGAATACGGCAGCATGCGAAGAAGGAAGAGGAATAAGGTGGATAATAAAAAAGGGGGGCATCCTTTCAGTTAAAAGGAAAAGAACCACAAAGTTCAAAAACACGCTTTACTTTTTCTTCGTTCTTAATGTTTGGCTTCTTCTCTTGGCGAGGAAAGGAAAGAAAAAGTAACGTTGTGTGGCACACTTTTCTGTAGAGGTGCAACGCCGGTAGGCTGTCGGGGATGACCTCTGACCTTGGCCCTCTGTGATGCGGCCTTTATGCCAATTATTTCGTCTGATTCAGAGATCTGAATAGACCGCTAAAGCTGTTGTAGAGAAAGCACACATAGAAAGAATGCAGAAAGTATCACCAGAAGCAGCATAAAAGGTTAAGTCGCATCGTTACGATCGCCTGAGTTTCAGTGGATGCTTTTCCTTTTTTCTTCCGCGAGGCACGAAGGATGTCTTTGCCAATTTGCTATATAGAAGACGAAGAGAAGTAGCTTCTACGAATGCTAGAGGTGGACAATAGAAGTGCGCTTAGAGTGAAAACAAAAAAAAAAAAATAAAATAAGGAAGATAATAATAATAATAATAATAATAATAGGTGTCCATGTAGGGGTCGAGCAGCATCTGCATAACACAAAAAGGAGGATGCAGAGTCTTTTCCTCACGCCTGGCTCAAGCGCTTTCTTTTTTTTAGAGAACAAAAGAAAGCGCCCCCCCCCTCAGTTTTGCGGCCCTGCTATGCTTGCGGCACAGATGCGGTCGCCGGCGCGGCGGGATCAATGGTGAGGAGGGGGGTGACTTCGTGGTAATATTGTGTGTACACCTCCCAGTTGAAGAGCAGCATGTGCCGCACCACCTGCACTACCTGCTTCAAAGACTCCGTCACCAGGCCTACTGGTGACACGTCATCTTTATTATGCACCAGCATCGACTCCATGAACTGGACGATCTTCTTTTCAAAGGCGACGTAGAGCTGATTTTGTGTGTCTGTCATCTTGTCGATAGTGGACCGCACCATCTGCAGCTCCGCCTCCGTCAGCGTAAACTTGGTGGTAATGGCAGCCAGAGCAGTGACATCTGACTGCTCCTTTTCCCCCACGTTCAGGTGGTACAGCTCGCCCTCGATGAACTCCGCCACCGACTCTTTCAGTGCATTCAATTTAATGTCCTGAGACAGCAACTGAAGAATGTGGTCGTGCAGCTTGAGAATGACCTTCGACACCACTGCCGCTTTTACCCCGCGGCGCGCCAGCACACTCGACACGGTGCCCTCCAGCAACAGCAGCAGCGTACACTCCTGTACAGTGTTGGCGGCTTTAAAGATGACATGCTTCTCAAAGTAGAAGATCTCCGGCGGCAAGTCGTCCCACCGGTCAAGGCTGGTGTGCTTCCCGCTGCGTAGCAGATCCAGCGCGCCAATCAGCAGTGCCCCACGCACGCGGCGCTCCGGTTCGGTGATGGAGGTCCACGCCTGTGGGACACTGGTGGAGGCCCACGCCTGCGCACGTGCATCGTTGACATTGCGCTGCAAAAACGCAATTGATTTGGTCCACTTTGACGGCTGCGGCAAGCACGACGTGATGAAGTCACGAATAAGTGGCACGGCGCTTTGCTTGAGCGTGTCCTTGATGAGAAGGAGAGAGTAGGTTGCAACGTCGGTGCGCAGATCGCGGATAGCGTCGAAGAGAAACTCGAAGGCATGCGCGACGGCAGTTCCGACGTCAGGCACGCAGTGCTCAATATCACCACAGATGGCGGTCATGCGATTGTTGGTGGCCTCCTCACGAGCTGGGGAACTGTAGTTGATCACCTGCTGGCCGACGAAGCGCACCAAGTTGGCGATGTTCAGCGCATTTCCTTTTGCCCGGCGCTGAATGGCATTCCAGTCTAGCACATCGTGGAATTCCTGCCGCACACGCGAGCGCAGACGCGGAGGCAGGGCTTCCACAAAGCGGTCCTCCACGATCATCAGCAGACGAGAGAGACGCTGCAGGTGGGGGGGACTTCGATTAAGATCGGCCGCCAACGCCTGCAGCTCCGCCTTGTCTAGCGCTGCGACGGCGCTCTCCTGCAGCTGCTCCGCCTCGTACTTCTCCCGCTTGACGTCCATCACCGCCTCGTATGCCTTTTGTGCCTTCATTTCGCGCTGCCGATACCGCTCGCGCCGCTGCATCTCTGCAAGACCCGCAGGAGGTCGGGAGATGCCATGCTCGTCCACACACCATCCCGGTGGAAGGTCGGGACCAAACCGACGCGGCCCCCGCCCCGAAGCAGAGGAGAGGCCAGGCGAAGCGCCAATGCCGCCCTGTGCCTCTTCATCGGAGGCCGTCGTGTTCGCGTCCGAGGGCAGGCAGGGCGGACTCGCGTACTCAATTTTAGGGGTGATATCGTATGCCTCGATCTGCTCCACCTTCCGCTTCACGTCATCGAACTCCTCCTTGGAACACAAACGGGAAAGGCGCTGGTAGAGTATGGCGGTGAAGGCGCGGAGGTCGCGGTTGCCCGGGTCCTTGCGTGAGTGGGTGACCGCGTCCATCAGCGCAGCGCGGGTGCAGCTCACTAGCTCATCGCGCGCCTCGACATTACTAGCTTGCCTCCTTCGTGCACCGTCCATCGCCCCCGCCTCATCAGACTGTACAAAATCCGTTGTAGCGGCGTCGGTGCTGCTGCTGTTAGTGCTCTTCTCTGACATCTCCCATTTCACCTGCCGCAGGTACTGCCGCCACGCACTGCGGAAAGACTTAAGCAATGACAAGCTGTACTTGTCGTCCATCGGCGATGCCTCGCCGTAGTGCTTGATCTCGCGCACCACGTCCAACAAGTGCCGCGCGCACTCCACCGTAAGCCCGCTGCGGTCGCTGTGCGGCTCCGCCGTTGACAACGCCCCAGCGGCGAAGTAAAAGGCTAGGAGGAAGGTATGCGGGCTCATGATTAGACGACGGTGTGTCCGCAACTGCATCTCCCCCTCCACCCGTTGCGAGAGCTGCGCGGGACGCACGTACACCTTGCCAACATGCCGCTCGATCAGACGCAAGACGCGCTGGGCGATGGTGACGAGGCGGCGACGGTGCGGCTTGCCGGAGACCGTGCAGATCGGGCAGTTTGCGGTGCCACACACCGGACAGCTCCAGTTGTCTGTGATCAGCGTGTGCTCCACCTCATCGGCTGAGGAGGGGGTGAGCGGGTCGAGTGAAAGACCGAGGTCCTCCAGCTGCTGAATGGCAGCGCTCAGCTCCCGCAGTGTGTCGGCAATACGCACCACCGCTTTGGGCACGGCGGGGATGACTTCGCCCGCGCTCTCGTGAGCAGCAGCAGCCATATCTTCTCAAAGTGTTAGCTGATGTTTGTTATTTGCTGTTGTTGTTGCTTTAGGAGGAGGGAGGGCGTGAAATAGAGAAAAAGAAAAAGCGGAGCACACGATATTAAAGGAAGGTAGTCGCAAGTCACGCAAGTGATGTGAATCGTGCAACTCATTGTGGATTTGGCAGTGTCATATCCATGCTATGCATCGCTGCTTTCTCAAGCACACGTACCCCGCCTCCTTTCCCCTCATTTCCCTTCGCTTCTAAAAATATGCGTAATAAGCCGTTCTTCTATGCTACATTCGCGAGCCCGCTGCATAAGTGGCACGAATACAGTAATCCACATATATTTAAACTATTAAAGATGCCTCTGAAACACCAATTAGTGTGTGCTCCAACATAAAATAATGGAGGTCCATCAATTGCTGACAGCGTCGAGCATCGAGCGGCAACATTGACATAGTGATCGATGCTCTTTTGTCATGATAGTGCCGCCGTAAACTGCGAGTACCGACTAACTGTTTGCCTATTTCTCTTTTTTTTTTTTTTTTCAAAGAAAGTGATGCCAAAAGAAGGGAGAAGATCAATTGTGAAAGCAAATCACCAGACACCAGAGCACTGCTTTTCAAAGCCATACGCTTCAAAGTCAAACAAGCGCAGGACACCTTAGTTGTGGACCTGACAAGCAACCGCTTGCACCACACACCTCGCAGTGGCAGGAAGAAACGGCCCCCCAAAAGAAAAAAACAGAACGTCTCTAAGCAAGAATCATGTAGTCTTCCTAACAACAGCAACAACGGCACAAAAGAAAGGGGGAGGGGAATTGACATCAATCATATGTCTTCCGAATGACACGTAAACAGAGAGAATAAATAAATAAATAAATTTGCACACATGACTTCCATTCCATTCCGATGCCCCGTGTGTGTGTGTGTGTGTCTGTGCGAGTGTGCCTGTCTGTACGCGGGCGCGCAGGCAACCATGCACACACGCGTACAGAGCACATTAATTCACCTCCCAGATGCGGGCTACGCCATCGACGGACGCCGTCACCAGCGTGTTGCCATCCAGCACTAACCCACGCGTCAAATCTTTCCACGCGTTCGTCCTCACTGCCAGCGTGCGGTCCATCATACGAGCGTCCCACACAAAGAGGCTCGACCCACTGCAGGCAGATACGTAACGGTCGTTCACCGCCACAGCCGTAATCACTTCGTTCAATTGCTGATGCGAGGTGAGGTGGAAGCCATTGCGCAGGTCCCAGAAGCGCAGCGCGCAGTCAAAGCCACCCGTCACGGCGACATTGCCATGTGTGCCCACCGCCGGGACCTTCTTGTTGTGCGCGTTCGTGATGTCCGTCACGACGCAGTAGTTCGTGTCGATGAGGGTGCAGGCACCGGTGCCGCCGCCCACGATGGCCTGGTTCGTCTGTGTGGAGCACATGGCCTGAATCGAGGTGCGACAGGCAATAAATGAGCTGTTCTGCCGATCAGAGTGCAGCACACACACCGTAGCGCTGAGGCCACCAGATAACACAGCGCTGCTCACGTCGCTTGGATTGGAATAAGTGACAGCAAAAACATCGTTCTGAAAAGACGCAACCGACACAGTAGTCAGTTCCTGATTTGCCAAGGAGTAGTTGTAGATGACGCTCGTACCATCCTCGCAG
Organism: Leptomonas seymouri; assembly: GCA_001299535.1. Classification (NCBI taxonomy): domain Eukaryota; phylum Euglenozoa; class Kinetoplastea; order Trypanosomatida; family Trypanosomatidae; genus Leptomonas; species Leptomonas seymouri. Next base: position 26,799 of record LJSK01000231.1, read on the forward strand.
GCGGTGGCGAAGTCGAACTGTGAAGCAAAGCTGACGTCCCAGATGCAAGCCTTGTGGGGGCGGAACTGAATCAGCGGCAGACCGTCGCGATCGATGAGGACGACGTAGCCGCTGTTTGTGCCGACGGCAAAGCGGTGGTCCCGTACGTATGAAAGCGAGATGAACTTTTCGTTAGATCCGAATGAGTACTTGGCGACGCGTGTAATGCCTTCGCCCGACGCCGACGGCTCCGCGGCCGGCTGCGCGCTGGCGCTCATCTCCATAAACGTGCTTTTTTCCAGTTGCACAATGCTCACTTGATTCGAAATGCGTACCTTTTTGCGGGTGGCGGTGACTTCCGGTTTTGCCGCCGTTTCCCCAAGCGCCATTTCGTCTCCGTGGATGTCCAGCTTGCGGTAGGGGCCCTCCGGGGTGTCCTCCTTCACATCAACTTCCGCTGCGTTGTTGTTTTGCAGGCGGCTGCGCAATGTGACGCTGCCGCGAAGGAGCGCCTCAGGGAAGTGTGGGTGTGGTTCGCACATCAATAGCACGCGCGACCTGGCGTGCATCTTGCCGGAGGCCATCACCTCATTAATGCAATCGCTGAACTGTCGCAGCAGAGTGATGGATTTGGTCGCCTGCTCCACGTAAATCCACAGGCCCTTCTCGAGTGACTTCTTCAGCATCCCACCAGCATTGTCGATGGTTTGCCTCGTCTTCATGCGGGCGACGGTGTCGATGTACATCACCTCTGCCTTCGCCTTCTCAGCTGCGAGCGTGATGGGGAGTGCAGGGTTGGCACCATCGCACATAATAATGACACGTCCACCTGGCCCACACTTCACTGTGGCATCGTAGATCACACTGGAGCTGTTTTGCGCAACGGTGTTATGGCACTCCGGCGGGAGCGGGGGCAGCGAAGTAGGCGGCTTGAAGCCTGCCCCCGTGTCCTCGTCGGAATCAAGGTCGAACTCGTCCTTGGCGGAGGCGCCGAGCACCACGAGGACCTGCGAGCGGTTGCTGTGGTGCCGTGCCTGCTCTGCACGGCCGTCGCCGACCGGCACGCCGCCGATAGAGCGCACCACCATGCCGACCTGCAGTGACGATAGCGAGGGCATCGCCGGTGTGACACGGACAATACGGTTGGAATCATCGAGCGTCACGCCGGTGGCAAACTCCTTGCCAACTACATTCGCGTACACAGCGGACATGTGTTTTTTCTTATATATATATATATATATATATATATATATAGAAGGTGCGGGTCGAACGTGAGATGTTGAATGAGAGGCGACAAGCTCGTCCTTTCCACTTTCTTCTTCTGTATGCACGACAGAGCCACCTAAGCTCTCTAAAGCACACCAGCGAAAGAAAAACGAAGAACTGCTATCTGTAGCACAAAACAAAAAGAAAGTACGATATACATATATATGCACACGCGCACACGTACACCAAAAAAAAGTAAGGCGTATAAACTCGGCAACGTATGCTCAAGTGAGCAGAGAAAGCAAGAAAAAAGCAATCGGAAGGGGGAAAAAAACTAGATTAGAGCAAAGCAATGCCTAATAAAGAAAAAGAGAAAAAAAAAGTGCAGTTGACGTGAACTAGCTTCGCGCGAGGTGGCTAGTTGGATATCTTTTTTAATACAAGTTATCGTCCCACTGATAAGAGAACAGACTAGAGAAGAAGTGCGTGTTGATGGCTGACATACCTCATGCAGGCGCCTGGCACAATGGTAGGGAAGAAGTGCAGTAGAGCAGGCTTCTCCGTTGCACCTGTCGTGTGTGCGTGACTAGCAGCTACACAAACTTCACTTACCAACAAGCTGTGAGAGAGAAGAGGTTTTTTGTTTTCAAATATGATAGTCCCGACGATATCTGTGAGCGACACATTAAACTCCCTTTGTGATTGTATAAATAGATGGGAGCAAAGGGAGTGTCAACTAAAGGAGCTGACCGATAAATCCGTCTTGATTTACCTGCTTGCTTTTTGTTGCGACGGTGTCTTGCGCTAACCGCGTTCAAGTTAGTTTTGTAAAAAAAATGGAGGAAAAGGTGTAATCGTACGCTCGCACAGCAGCTTTGCGAGTGTGTGTGTGTGTGTGTGTGTGTGTGTTGGGGGGAGAGCGTAAGGATGGCGCGAGAGAGAAAGAGAGAAGAATGAGGCGACGAGCATTGGCGCTCATTTCCGCAACTGGCACTATGAGCGCTGAGAGCACAGAAGCTACGCAACGAAGACTTTGAAAGAAAAAAATACACGCATCGTTTTCCTTGGCAGTTGGGAAATTCGGAAAGTGATGGGGACGCTTTACGACGATTCAGTTTCGTCGAGCAGCACACCAACTCGGAATTCAAGTCTTTAAAAAAAGTACCGTTGTCATTTTCTGACTTAGTGCTCCTGTGCACAGGACCCTGCCCGCGTTGATGCGCACGAGTCCTTCTACACTTCAACAAAGTACAAGTAGAGCTTTTAGGCGACCAGACGATGATGAGAAAGGAAAAAGAAGTATCAGCCAATCTACTTCGGAGGCAGTGCGAATCGTAACAACAGAAGCGAACGTGAGCGCCCGCTGTAGAGAAAAAAAAGGAAGAAAGGCCAGTGGGAAAGCAGACACATGCTCGGGGAGGAGCGCGCAACACAAAGGATGCCAGAAAGCCCAAAGCCCCTCCAATCCAACAGATTGGGGCCAACTCTCTGTTCCCCCAACAGTCACAAGAATCAGCAAGACGAATTGAAGGGCCTGGTGGAAAGAGAAAGGCCCAGTAGAGGAACAGATGAGAATAGGGAGGGAGGCCAGAAGAGGGCAGGGGGAGGGATGGAGTTGCTTCCGCCAACTTGCAGTCGCTGTACACGTGCATGAGAGAAAAACACAGGAACAAAAATGACATCGAAAAGCCAGCGTCCATGCTCGTCGAGTCCACGCACTGTCATGCTGCGCACATCGCACAGAAGCGTCGTCGGTTTTGGCTTGTCGCCGCTCCAATCTGCTCCACGACCGCCCTATTCACACTACATCCATTTAAAAACACATTCAGCAGGTACACATTGCGGCGAGCAGCAGCGCGTAACGCACGGCCGCCGGAAAGCGAGACGAAGACGGAGTCGCACAGGTCCACGCACTCAATCACCGCCATCTCCGGCCAGGTGAGTTGCACGAGTGTCCCGGTGGTCTCGCCGCGCTCAAGAAGCAATCTGCCGCGAGGGATGGCAACGGGTAGACACGACAGCTCCTTCTGCACCGCCATCAGTCCACAAATGCGCTCTATATCGGCGTTGTTAATGTTGCGGGACAACTTCAATTTGAGGCGCAGAAGCCGTGGCGGTATGGCGTAATAGACGTGGTCGTCCCCCTCACCCGAGGGCTGCGGCATCAGCGAGGGGATCGGCAGCGAAAACAACGTCCTGTCGCTCACGACTGTGGGTCCGATGAAAGCGTTAGGCTGGTTCAGCAAACGACGCAGTAGTTCGGCGAAAACGCAGAAGTGGTCGCCTTCAATGGAGGACGCATCAATGAACACCTCCCCACCCGGCGCAGCGTATGTGTTGCTGAGGACCGTGCGAAAGGCCGCCGCAGGCTCTGTGTGGTACTCGGCACACAAAACCACATACGCAACTTCAAGCTGGACTCTCATAGCATGGGACAATAAAAAATAAAGACAAGGAAACAACACAAGGCTCCAACCAAAGTTGAAATACATATATATATATATATATATATATGTGGGTGTCTGAAGAAGAGCGAAAGCCTGGTGGCTCGCAACGTCTATGGAGCAGTCGTGTACGTGGATTGAAGGTATCTCGGCAACTGCATGGAGATTTGCTTCAATGCTTTCAAGAGCACGTCACGTCGACGGTGCCCTTGAACTCTTCATAGCTGTCTTTCTTCTCACGTTGTCACCTGGACAGAAGAAACAATCAAAGGCAGGAATGGGGAGAGCGCTGGTGCTCACAACATCAGCAACGCAGGAAACAACAAAAAAAGAAAACACCTACGCCACCGAAGTGCTAGCACGTCCTTTGGGATGCCACGAAGGGATGGGAACCGGAGAACCGCAGGATTGTTCCCCACAAAAAAAGAAGAAAGAAAAAAGCAGAGAGTAAAGATGTGGTGAACGCGGTTTTGTGTCGAAGCGCGAATCAAAAGAATGGGAGTCACATTGGACTTTTCCACGCACGTATATACCGATTCTACATCTCCATCGCCGCTTCTCACACGCCCAACTTCTTCTTGTTCAACCTTGATGGGGCATTAATAGAGGCGTCCGTGCACTTTATCTGGTGCATTCGTTTCTTTCTTGGTGTGGGCACAGACTGCGGTAGGCAGCAGAGCAGAATGGCCATGTCGTCTGACAGGCGACGAGCACAACAATATATCTAGCAACCCTATGTAGGGGACACCAAGCGTGCGACGCAGCAAGTCGGAGCTTTATCAAGCTCTGCATAAAGAAAGAAGCAAACAAACAACAAAAAAAACAGAAAAGTAAACACACCAAGCGGCCACCCCCCTTGCCGGTTTGTGCAGGCCTCCAAGCGCATTCGGCGGATAGTGAGAGCTCATAGAGGCTGCAGCTACGCACACACGCCTTCCCACCTGCCCCGCCGGCACGTTCACGTTAAGAGTCGCTACCATTTGGCATGTGAGTGGCGCTAGTAGCAGGTGGCTTCTCTTTCACCAGCGCTTGATTCTTCCTTGATGACCGAGCCTTGCGGGGCTCGGTTTGCTGCGCAGAGGTAGTCGGGTTGTAGATGCGACGCGGACCCGGAACGGGAGTGCGGCAGACATTACAGGTGGACCCTTTCAGCCCCCACACACCACAACAGGGGCATTTGAGTTTCGTGTTGGCACCAGTGAGTAAGGGTTTGTGATGCGGGCGGAAATTGATGTTGAACACCGTGGCATAGTTAGAGCCCTGTGCCTGTGGTGCTATCGGCTTTGCTGCCATCGTCTCCTGATGACGAACGGTAATAGCTCTGCTTATCGTGAATTACGTCGCTTGTAGACGCTGAGAGTTCAACCACTATCGATGTGTGTGTGTGTGTGTGTGTCCGTGTTTGTGTACTGCACCGTGCAGGGGGGGGGGGAAATCATGCTCGTATAAAGTAACATTTTTAGAGCGGACAAAGGACACGAGGAGGAAGAGACAAGTGACCATTAAACAGTACGGGCTCAAGTCCTCCATCCATCGTGGGAGAAGCACTAACACGTCACCTGCCCCCTTATTGATTGCAGTGGTAGCCTGAGCGAGCAGCGACAGGCAGGCGTTGCTCACATCCGCCTATGAACTGCACACCCGACCACAAGCAATGATTGAGAAGCACGCCACTACGACTTCTACAACTGTACAGCCATCCGCTATTCTTTCGTTGGTAGGATAGACATTATCTCAGTGCCCTCCGGTCACTAGGACCTTCAGCACACGCATGCACACATACCTCTTACTCCTCGCTCATCGCGGAGGGCCGCACCCCCGCCCCTTAGAGTGAAGTAAGCCGATAATCATGGTTACCATCAAAGCTGTTTAATGAGGGCTAATACGTTAGTTAAGCGCGAGGGTGACAAGCACAACGATGGTTTTCAATGATCAGCTGCCTTCGCGCCAGACATATTTTAAGCTTCTGTATATCTGCGTGTGCCTTTGCAGAAGAGAGACAAAAGTAGGATCGCCTTCCTCTGAAAGGAAGATAAGAGAACGGGAAGAACAGCTCAAATGACATCATCACCGTAACATCTGTCTCAGCCGCATACGGGTAACAGTAGTCGAGAACGCACACAAAAGCAAAAAAAAAAAACAAGAGGAAAAGGGTGCCGTCACGCACCATCACTGAATTAAGGCCAGCAAATCAGGCGTGAGCGTGGCCTGCAACGGGCCGATCAGGCTATGCCCACGGCCTTGGAGCAGCCCCATCATGTGATCGCGGAAGTACCTATCGGCGTCGGCCACATCAGCGCACACGTCGCGCGGCTTCGGCATCGCTTCCTGTAGTGGACAGTACACATTGACGACGGATGTATCGGCCGGGTTGCTCTGCAACTGCGCCAGATCCTGTAATGTGCCGGATCTTGGGGAGAAGCTCGTGTAGTCGTCCTGCTCCGCCCCGGTGTGGATCATCTTGAGGCAGCTGAAGACGCTCATCGTCCATGCTTTTGTGTCGGCCTGCAACTCCGCACAGTCGCACAGCACCTTCGCCAGGGCGACTACACACGTCTTGCGCTCCAGCTCGCCGGTGATCTTCTGCATGTGCGGAAGCCACACGCTGCCCAGTAGTTGCATGAAGAGCCCCGACTTCTGATTGTTCATTCTGGTCACCAAGTCGTGTGCACCGCGCACCACAACGTAGATAGACAAAAAAAGAATGAAAATGCGGACAAACTTTGGCGTGCGAGCGTTGCTGAAGCGGTCCAGCAGCACCTTCAGCACGTTGTCTATGTAGATGTTCATCACGTCCGGTGGGTAGGCGAGCAGGGCCGCCGTGATGATGTTGAGTCCTTCGTGATCGTAGTTCTTCAGACGAACCAAATAAGCGAAGATGTTGAGAATCGGGTTTGTCAGGTGGCGACCGTGGACATAGCTTGGGTACAGCTCGATGAAGGCGCACAGCAAGCACACCACGGCGGGTACGTTTCCCTTGTTCTCGTAGATGCCGGGCTGCGTGAGCGGGTCAAGGAGGGTCTGAAAGTGCGCCGGCGGCGTGTCGCCTGGTGGCTGGTGGGTACGCAGGAGCTGCGAGAGGATCTGTAGCACGTAGGGCACGTACTCTAGGACGTCCTGAGCAAGCACGTAAATTAAGTTGTCCCAAAGAATGCCCTCCATCGCGGTGCCCTGTTTCGGCTGGATGGCGATGCACTTCGAGATGGTCTCAAAGAGGCAGTGGCTGAAGAGCGGATTGGACGGGTTGCGCGCGGCGTTGTGCAACACTTGGTTCAGACTCTCCACGATCGCCCCGACGTACGGGGCGACAGCCTGCGGAAAGCGGAAGCAGGCCCGCATGAGGCACTGCATGAGAAACTGATTTGGCTGCTCAGCGTTCTGAATGCGCACGCACAGCGTCTGCAGCACGGCGGCCGTGTGCGGCTGAAAGGCCGCCTCGGTGGCGACGTACACCTGCTCTCGCTGCACGCACAGCAACCGCTCGAGGGCGTGCGCGGCGTAGGACATGACCACATGATCGTCCGTCTTCACCCACTCCCCCAGAACTGGAATTAAATTTGCGTAGAGGCTTGGATCTATGTGATTACGAAATATAGCGATGACACGGATGCAGTCAGCCTTGATAATCATGGGGCTGTTCGTCGATACCCCCGAAGTCAGCTCCGGAATGACGAAGCTGCTAAGAAAGTGATCAAAGGAAATGAGGTTGCTGAGCTGCTGGGCGGCGGCGCCACGCTGCGTGTCGACGTGCTGACCCTCTAGAGCTAAGGACGAGGCGAGGAAGATAGCCGTGTCCTTTGCCTTCCAGTCGGAGACAGCCGTCTTGAACAGCGCGTCCGTCTCGGCGGAGACCAGCGGCCGCATCTTGTCGGGCAGGTGGGTGACCAATGTGCGCACCAGTTCGCCAGCCGCGCGGCGACGGGTGTGGAAGTTAGAGCCTTCAATGTCCTTCTGGATGTACGCATCGGGGTCGTGAAAATACAGCTCCAAGTCCTCTTCGTTCACAGCGAGGTTCGGCAGAATGATGTGGTGCATCAGCACACGCAGCTTCTCCACATCATCAAAGTACGGCCGCGAGGTGCCGCGGCACGCCCCGGAGAGCAACTCAATGCTGCAAATCACCAAGTCGTCCATCTCCGCAGTGCAACTCGACGGGTCGGCGATCAGCGCCCACACAACACTTAGAAACTGCGGTGCGTACGCCTCGAAGTCCTCGTCGAAGGCGTTAAGGAGATGCGTCACGCATGCTGTAACGGTTGACTTGAGCGCAATGATTGACGCCGCCTGCGCACCCCCAACGTCACCAGCTGGCAGTGGAAGCGACAGGCACTGCAGAAACATGTCCACCATCGCCTTCTTCTGTGCGATAAGCTCGTCGCCAAGGTCGAGAGAAGTCATGTCGCGCAAGCACTCCACTGCCGCCGTGATGCCTTTTACACAGGTGGCAATTTCGGTGCCGGGCTGGTTGGCCACCACCATGCCCAGCAGGGTGCTGATGCTGTGCATGAGCGGAGGAAACAGCACCGTGTAGACGGTGCGCAGCTCCTCCACAAACGTCTCCGTGAAATCGCCCTGCATGCGGTACTTGAGCAGAATACTGTGTGCGGTGGAGAGGGCGGCGCACTGGATGACGGCAGAGCCCGCTGTGTTCAGCACCTCTACGATTAAGGACAAAGCGTTGGGCCACCGAGAGGGAAAGTCCACGTCAGCAATCAGAGCTATTGTTTCTGCCATGTTGCGTTGGATCGCAGGTGGGGATTGGAGCATCAAGCGGACGATGACATCCCGCACCGCAGCCTTGTCGCTATCCTGAATGCAGTGCTCCGCAGTGGAAGCGTTCCAGCACAGCCGCACCGTGTTTTTTAGCACAATGGAGTAGAAGGTGGATGAGGGATGCCCGCTTGTGGCGAGATGAAGCAGCAGCTGCACGAAACCGCTCTGTTGATCCACAGAGTTTTGATACTTCTTAATTTCCTGCTCTGCTTGGTCGCGGTCTGCGGAGTTGACCGAAGACGCCTTCTCGGCCACCGCCACGAAGACGGACACGAGATGCGGGTCGTTGGGATTAATCGCCTGCATGATCTAAAAAAAATTTCCAGATGAAAGAAAGCAGCGCGGTCCGACTCACCTCGTCAGAAGACAAAGGAATATATGTGCCGTAGCCGGGCTTCGATTCTCTCTTCTCTTCCCCTCCTTTATTACGAAGGCCCACACAACAATGAACGGAAAGCCACAGTTTGCGTGCTTGTATGTGTGTGTGGTTGAGCGTATTTGATTGCCCCAACCGGGAAAAAAAAGCGGCTCAAGGCAGGTGGTAAATAAAAACGGGAGAGCACCACTGCTCAACAGAATATGATAGATCAAATGGGGCAAAGGAAAGAAGACGATAAAGAGGAGACCGAAGACGAGTGAGCTGAGGCAACCAGTGAAGAAGCCGACAAGGAGATAAGCACCAACGCTTGTCAGCCAGAGGGGTGCACAGTGCACAGTGCACGCGCTGAGACGCGTCCTTACGGCACCGACTGCGTAAAAACACAGCAAAACATACTCGTGAAGCTTACAAGCAAAATACGTGGCAGCTAGAGCAACAACTTGAAACACAAGAATAACCGTAGAGTGCAGCTCTTTCAACACAGAGTGAGAGATTGTTTCCTTGCGGTACAGTCGCTCACTTCGTGCTCACTGAAACAAGTCAAAAAGAAAGGGGGGGATAGAGTAAAAGAAACTAACTGTAGAGAAGGCACGTTTACGCCTACAACTAATCCATCAATTCTTGCTTACGCATCAGAGAGCACGCAGGATACTTGTGAAGAAAATCTGAAAAAAAAAAGGACTTGCTGAATGCATTTTCCCTATTCCCCCCTTGCTCTCTCGCTGCACGGCCGGACGGAACACACGAGCACCGGAGAGGAGAGGGGCAACTAAATAATAATGGGCGGTAGAGGCCGATAAAATGGGGGAAAAGAAACAAACACACACAAAAGGGGGGAAAGGGGGCGATATGGCAAACGGCAGAAGACGGCGTTTTCTAAAGTGTCCAACGAGCCTTTGTGCCGGGGTCTCACATCTACGCGAGGGGCAAGTCTTCAATGCGTCAGCGAGTCCAGGACTAGAGAGGATACCTTTGTTTTAGCGGTTGTATATCATTGCTCGTCAGTGCTACGCCACCACCACCACCACCATCACCGATGCCGGTAAGCCCGTATTGTGTCGGCAGAGAGGTGCCAGGAGAAGCAGGATTGCACCCGCCACGCATCAATCGCATGAACAGTGTCACACCTCCAGTATGCTCACTGCAGGGAAGGCAAGAGAAGAGAGTGATGATGTGCGCCCTTGCCATCTTTCTTCTCTTTTCTCGTTGTGACCACACGGCAGAAAGGCAGAAATCTCGAATGGGGCGCCACCTTGCGCCAGCCCAATGTGTGTATGCGTGATCCGCTGACCTCCCCCGTTCATGCTGCCTGGCCCGCTACCGATCATCAGCGAAGGCACGATCGGGTTGAGCCCAGACAATGACTTAAACAAAAGGGTTTGTCGTTGCTACAATTTCGGTGCGGCACGCGCCGTGAGGCAAACCAGGCCCGGCAGCGCACGGCCTTCCAGCAGCTCCAAAAAAGCACCACCACCTGTACTCACGTGCGTGATGTAGTCGCGGTACGCCGCAGTCGCTGCCGCCGTCTCGCCACCACCCACGATGGAGACAAGCTTTTTGTTCGCTTTAATTGCCTCACCGATCGCCTTCGTGGCGGCTGCGAAGTGCTCAAACTCGAAGACGCCGACGGGGCCGTTCCAGATGAGAGTGCGCGCCTCCGCCACGGCCATCTGCACAAGCGCAATCGTCTTGGGGCCGTAGTCAAGCCCCATGTACTCCGCCGGGATATCGGCGGTCTTCGTCACAAAGGGCGTCTCGTCAGCGAACTTCGTTGCGCAGCTGTGGTCCACAGGGAGGATGATGTTCACCTTGCGGGCTTTGGCCAGTTCCAGCAGCTCGCGTGCGGTGTGGTGCAGGTCAACCTCGCGCCCCTTCTCCCGCGCGACGCGCTCCACCTTACTCTGGCCGATGGTGTGACCTTGCGCTTCGAGGAAGGTGAACGCCATAGCGCCACCAATCACAACGGTATGAGCAAAGTTGAAGATGGATGCGAGCACGTTGATCTTGTCGGAAACCTTGGCGCCGCCCACGATAGCGACCAGTGGCTGCGCGGGATCGCGCATCACCATCCTGATGGCGTGTATCTCCTTTTCAATCAGATAGCCCGTCACACCGGCGCCCAGCACACGCGGTACACCCGTCATGCTCGCCGTCATACGGTGCACCGTACCAAAGGCATCGCACACAAAGATGTCGCTGAAGGACGCGAGCGTCACAGACAACTTGTTGCGTGTGGCGGCATCCTTGCTGTCCTCACCCTTGTTAAACCGCAAGTTCTCGAGCAACATAACGTCGCCATTCTTCATCTTCATCACCTCGGGCTTCGCACTGGCACAGTCGGGGCAGAAGAGGACGTCCTTTTCTAGCACCTCCTTCAGGCGAGGCAGGATGCGCCGCAGCGACTGCTTCTCGTTTGGCGCCTTTGGTCGACCCAGGTGCGACCCAATCACCACACGGCCGCCATCGTTCACAATTTTTGTAATTGTCGGCACAGAGGCTCGAATGCGACTGTCGTCGCGAATTGCACCGGTTTCGCTGTCAAACGGGACGTTGAAGTCCACGCGCAAAAAAACGGTGCGATTCTTGAAGTTGAGATCCGAGACGGAGAGCTTCGGTGTGAGCGCGGCACGGATGTTCATGTGCACGCCGAACTCGTATACGCGGGGAAGGCTGATCGGCAGTACCGTCCAGGCCACCATCGTGGCGTGCGGGTCGCGCGTTGTCTGGATTACCACCGGCACGTCCGTCGAGTTTGCCAGCCGCGCCATCAGTGTCACCGTGTTATCCTGCACGTCAAGCGGGTGGGTCGGGACGAGAAAGGTGATGCTCTTTCCCCTCACATCATCCACTGACCACCCAAAGAACTTCGTGGCGGCGCCGTTCATGTCGGTGATGACCATGTCATTATCGCCAATTACTACGATGTCGCGCAGCGACTTAAAAATCATCAAAATCTTCGACTCCTGGTACATCTTTGCGTTTTTATATTGATTTTACTTTCTTGTGTGTGAGCTGACCGTTGCGAACAGTTAACGTGTGCACACGTTTGCTGAAGTGTATTCGCTGGGTATGCACGTGCGAGCGTGTGTGCGCTGAGCCGCGTATATAAAAAAAAAGAAGGAGAAGAGAAGACGAAACTAAAAAAAGGCGTCGAAAAGTTTTTTCTCTTAATTGAATAGAGGAACGCCAGAAAGCGTAAGAATGATCGAAAGAAAAACAAAAAGAAGGAAGCAGACAGTACCAAATGCCGTGCGCTCGTACCGTCGCGAAAAAAAAACAGAAAGGAAAACTGAAAAGTGCGGTGTTGCCGACAACGCCCTCTTCACTGCTGAAGCTTCGTTTCTTAGGTATAAAGGAAAGATTGCAACGTTAACCCCTGTCTCACATATAAGTATGATGGAAGGGTAAATGGAGAGTTAGCTTGCCCTAACTGTTTTGTTTTCCTGCTCTTCAGCGACAAGCTGCGTACATGAAAATTTTCCCTACAACTATTTCTTCTTTTTTTATTTTGATGAGAGGTGCTTCAGTCACAAAAAAAAAAAATGTCAACGTTGGCGGCAGGCGCTCTTTTTGTAATCTCTCCTTGGTGCCAGTGACTGTCCTATGTGCGAGTATACATAAATAGTTGTATATATTCCTACCCATATAGGGTCGTTTTGATAGAAAGTAATGATAGGAAGCTATTATGAGATGCGTCACACACCTACATCAGCATACAGTTAGTTCTATATCGAGGGCGGGGGGGGGGAATATATAAAAGTAGAGTAAGTGAAGTGGCTGTGTATGCCCTAGCAAAGCACATCGACCTAAAGCGTACACACAAGCATGCATACGAAGCACAGGTGTTCGCAGGAATGTGCCGGACAGGAGTGATGGGGGTCGCAAAACGCAAGGACGAATAATAATAAAAAGAGGAAAGGGGCGAGACAGAGGAGGTGCTGAAAACGTAAAGAGGTGACGCGCGTGGGGTATCTGGCAAGCACACCTCCGAAGAGTGGAAGCTGAAAGATTACACATAGGGAAAGGAAGAGCAAAAAAAAAAGCTGCAAATCCCTATCCTTCTGTGTTACAGCAGCTTGCCATCGAAGCAAGAGCAATTGGATGCTGCAAGGGCACAATCCTGCGAGATTCATTTCCGTAAAGAGAGCACTACAGCTACCCAACCCAGTACAAGGGGTGTAGGTGCGTACTCATTCACTGCTTTCCGTCCTTGATAGCTGTAAGCGAATCCGTGTTTTTAAATGACTTCTTGTTTTTTTGTGTGTGTGTCTGTGTTCGGAAGTAAAGACTTAATTTTTTTTCTTCATTCTGCTTCAGTACAGAAGACGTATCATCATCGCAGCGCAATTCAAAAAGGAAAGCAACACAGTTCGTCTCACCTTCACTTTTTGGCAATTTCAGGTTCTAAGTGAGGGGGAAAAAAAAGAATGAAGATGAAGGTAAAAAAAAAAAAGTGACGTTAGCCAACGACAACAATAAAAAAAACAGGCGTAAACATGAGAGAAGAGAAAAAGATGGCCTATACTCATCTTTCAAATATTCTTACACATATACATCAGAGACTAAACGCAAAGCTACAACAAAAGTTAATGGCGTAGGAATATTTGTATTGAAACAAAACAAGCAAACAGATTTAACGTCCACAACACAAGAGCTGGTAAAGGAAAGCTAAAAAGGGGGTATTAGGAAAAGAAACATAAAAGCTATCTGTTGAGGAGATAGGTGAAAATGAAGAAGGAGTCAAAAGCACATGCAAGACACGTTGACGTCAAAACGGAGGGAACTCAGCATATCAATGCCACTAAACATAAATCAAAAAGGCAATGGCAGAGCTTTAAGAGCCACAAAGGTATCTATTAGCAAAATCAGCACAGAGAATGTAATATATGTGCACCTGTAATGAAGAAAAAACTCTCCCTCTCTCTATATATATACATACATATATACAGATGTGTATATACTCTCTACTTGCGCAACGCGGTATCACTATCAGCATTAGCGCTCCTGCGTCAATGCGTCGCAGTAGCGACAAAACACAGTAAGATATGCTTTAAGCGAAAGAAATAGCATATATTTATAGAGATAGATAGATAGATAGATAGATATATACAGGTAGATATAGATATAGATAATGTGGATCAACATAGGAAGAAGTCACATAAAATAAAGGAAGATAACAAGGGAAGCAAAGGAAGGCTCACGCTTCATAGAGAAAGAGTGGACCGATGCGAAAAGGAAACGGGAAAAAAGAATTGAACAAAGCTGCACAACAGCGCTCGTACACAACGATTATTGCAACACCAGGAGAAGGAAGGGAAGAGAAAGAAAAAAAAAAAGAGGGGGTGGGTGAAGTCATTAAAAAAAGAAAAAGACACCGAGTCCAATGCGACTTTGAAAGAAAAGAAAAAAACAAGGAAGCGTACATGAGGAAGCAAACAACAACGAAAAACATATTTAATAGCCAAACAGAAAGAAGTAAGAACTCGGCCGAATGAAGTCAACATTATTCTGTTTCACATTACTAGCGTATTTTCTTTTCATCGCCCATACATCCTCCATCGTATACCAATCAGGAGGCGACGTGAGAGTACATAGCAAAGACAAACGGCAAACTTAATATCAGAGCTCAGAGAAAATATCAAAAAAAAAAAAACAATATGATTGCTGGCAGCAGCAACCCACAAAAAAAGCCAAACAATTAAATAGGTGCAATAGCATGATTGGCACGCTCTTCAAGAGCCTACGGTGTCGTTTAATGTAATGAAAGCAACACTTCCTATACTTTGCTTTTGCTGTTCATGTTGCTAGCGGAACAATGGTTTAGTTCGCCTTAGTTAAACAAACATCGAGATCGATGCAAAAACGATGGCAGTCATGTATATTTTGCAGAAAGGGGAAAAAAGAAGATTTGCCCCGACTAATTCTTTCATGTTTTATTGCGTGTACACAATAAATAAATAAGAAAAGAATATTCGAAGACAGCGATGGACAGATCGGCGCATCGACGTTGAAATGAAAAAAAGTCAAACCAGACACCCGCTTAAGCATCGAATCATGAAAGCAGCGTCGAAGCTGTCAGGGGGTCAGAATCGCGAGGAGGCCAAGCCTGACCACTTGTAAAGAGCTCTTAATATTATTGGTCACCCTTCTCGCTTTCCGTCTTCGCAAAGCGTCGTGCGCAAAGCAACAGCAAAAAAAAAAAGGAATACATGCAATTGCATCACTCCTCAACATCTACAACTCAAAAAAAAAAACAGCATGTTTATTCGTTTTTAGGGGGGTGAGTGAATCAAACAGACAGCATGACAGCGCTTAACGTAGACGAACGACGACGAGAAACAAATAAATAAAATCGACGAGTGGAAGCAAGTTACATAAAAAAGAGAGATGTGCGTGCAGTTGAAAAAAAAAAAATGAGAAGACACCAAAGCGAAGTTCAATAGATCCTTCGAGAGTAGACGCTGCATTACAAAATTTTGATCAAGACGGCATATGGGAAGAAAGCAAACAACGACAAAAAAAAAACAGTAATCGGTCCTTCGTTAAGCCAAATCGATTATTATCCCTGCCAAAGCTAAAAGGTGGGACCTAAAAGAGTCAAAGATGCGGCTAGCAAGAAACGGCAACTCAACGGAAAATCGTGTGGGTTTCTCCAAGCGTGATGTTAAATTTTAAAATGTCAGCCGGCACGCCAGCACACGACGACTAAACGTGCGATAAAAGGAAACAGAGAGATTTTTTAAAATTTAAGAACAAAATGCTTACGGGGATGCACACAGCAGCACAACAGCAAATAATAATAACAGTAATGATAAAGAACAGGGGAATAAGCCGACATAAGAAGTACAAAGACAGTAGAGAGAGAAGTCCACAAGCAACAACGACTTGCACAGCAACGACGCTTACGATTCGAAATAGTGCAGCGAATCCAACTAATTAATGTGCACCAAATCATTCAATAGCGCAAGAGAAGGCAAACCAGAAAAGTAGAAAGAAACAATAACAGCCAAACACAGTAAAGTACCCTTGCTTTTGATTTGCCCAAAGCACTTTACATCAAAAAGCGCCATCCAAGCGGACAAGTAACTACAACGGAGGGGGGAATAATAGTAATAATAATAATAATAATAATAATAATAATAATAATAAAAGGTAATAA
>LJSK01000232.1:0-42144 GCA_001299535.1 Leptomonas seymouri
GATACGCGATGTTGAGCTTCATTTGAACCTGTTCGTTAAGAGGCACAAGAACAGTAATGAGATGTAGAAGACGCATGCACCGATGCACCCAAAAACGGGGAGCGCACAGAGGATAAAGATAAAACAAAAAAAGCGCAAGAAGAGAAAAAAGAGATGTGAAGCATTCGGAAATGATCAGGTGATAAGTTATCAATGTAGTCACTTTAGTATCACAAGGGGAGACACGCATTGGCGCACCTCATCACTCCGTCAACACGTACTGTACGAGGAAGATGCCCTTGCTGAGGAGAAGCAGATTCTCTCAGAGGACTCGTGATGTACGTATCCAGGGGTCTCATCAGCCGCTTCCACTCCGCTTTGTACGGTCACACCGCGCTTATTATACCCACTCACACGTCTCCCATGCACAACTCCTGAGAGAACGTAACAGTGTGCTCTGCCATGCGACCTCTACTGGCTGTGCACAGTCGCACACTCGCCCTTCCTCTCTTTCACTGTACTCTCCCTGTAGCTCAGTCAACACGTTTGCTACTTGACTTTTTTACCTCGAGTTTTTCAATCATGAAAAGTTTGCTTAAATCCTAATCATATGTAAAGCCCAGCACGCCGATATTCCTAAGATACTAGAGTGTGTGTCGTTATGTACTTTCCCTTCAAGAAAACAAGACATAATAATTTGACCATCTGGTGTGGTGCTTCTGCGTTGGCAGCTGCTGTTGCACCTGTACCTCCAGCTATGACGCACTGAACCGAATAGCGTGTTGGGGATGAAGTGCTGTAACGCCGTACACTCACTTCATCTTCGAGCCCTCCCAGAAGTTCGTGCGTTGCACACCCTTCGCGGCGTTGCCCTCAAGCGACGTCATAGCCGAGATAATCTCAATCAGAGACGATGTAATGCTGCTCTGGCGCGTCTTGTTGTACAAGGAGCTGGTCTTCTGCTGCAGAGCGCTGATATTGGACAGCTGGCCCTCCACAGCAACGAGACGAGCGGCCTGCTCAGACAGCTCGTTCTCACAAACGGAGTTCAAGATGGCCAGGGTGGCGTGGAAGTCATAGAAGTCGCGGATCATCTGCTCGTCCTCGTTCAGCAGTGTGTTGGCGAAGAGATAGCGGCTCTTCTGGTTTTCGGTGCTGGAGGCGTCGGCGAGGTCCTCCTTCCATTTGTCGTACGCCGGGATGTTGTAGTAGCCCGCCTTCTGCGAGCTGGCGCTGACGCAGCGGTGGAAAATGATTTGTGTGCGGTCCGCCTCCGGGCACAGCTGCTGCGCGCTCTCCCACACGTACGAGGCGTAGGCGAAGTGCATCGGCTCGTGCATGTCGTTCACGATACCCATTTTGAACGACGAGGGGTACAGCTTGGACAAGGAGTCGAAGCCTCGCTTGCCGAGGGGCATAATGTACGCGCGGCTAGTGGCAACCTCGTCAATGATGTTGACAACGTTGCTGTTCAGCGCACCGCAGGAACCACGGTTCGTCATGACGGGGATGTACACCACCTTGCCTTGTGGAGTGTCACCGACCAACTGACCCGGCTTGCTAAACGCCTTCTCGGTGTAGCGGAGAGTGTAGTCGCGTGTCTTGATGCGCACCTGCGCCTGACGGAATTTGGCCAGAGTCACCATCTTGATGGTCTTGACAATGGAGTAGAAGCGGTTGTAGCCCTCCAGCTTCTCCTTGTAGAGACGCAGCTTGCCAGACATTTTTGAAAAGCGGACACGAGCAATATCTTTTCGTTTTTCGTTTCGCGTGCTATTGCTGTTGTTTTAGTTGCCAAGGTGATTCGAAAGTGCAAGAGGAGGAAATTGAGATTGGGGGAGGGGAAAGAAGGGAGAAGTCCATCAGCTCTCAAGAGGAATTCTGCTGGTCGTCCTGCTTCGTCGCATTGCTGCACAAGCGCACAATCCTATGCTTGCAACAAAAAGCAGTGAAGTTCGTTCTCCGGCCGAACGAGGAGACAAAAGTGTACACTTTATGTTTCAAAATAAAAATTGAAAGAGAAGCCGCATAGCTGTTTAGGGAACAGCACTGTGAAGATGTGTTTGCCCTTCCCACACGCATAAGAGCTCCCGCGCGCAAGCCAGGAGCTCTTGACGGTCCTCGCAAATCTAGTTCGTCATCTCAGAATGGCGTCGCAACGTTTACATGTGTTGTTTTTGACGAGTATTTTTTTTTTTAGTTTTCCTTTCTTTTTTTAAGAATCACAAATGTATTCCCCTACGGCTACTTTGTTACAACTCACCAGTACACAAAGCGGACTCTTGAAAAGGAGAGTAAGAAGAAGCAGCGTTAGGCTGTAGCGCGATTGCTTCCAACTTCTCATGAATGCTACTCAAAACTGCCTTTGCTCAAGCAGAGACATGTGCTATGATCCGACAGACCCCTAGCAGACCTTCCTATACATTGACCCTTCCCTGGAATTTTGTGTATTTCCTATGCCAAGAGCTTGGTGGAGTCAAGAGCAGCCGGACAAAACAAAAGTGAATGCTTAAAGAAAAAAAAGAGCCCCTCAACGGGGGATTTCTCGTGCGCATATTTTTCTTTACTTCTTTTTAAGGCACACAAAAATGAAAACAAAAACAAGGACGAACGGAGTCTTAACAGTTAACTGGATTAGTTGTATCAAGAAACTCACGCTGTGGAAGCGAGAGTCAGCCACCGACTATCTACGCAGCCATACAAACAAAACAAAAAGAGAGCACCATTCGTGGGTTGCTTCCGGTCTTTTCACCGTGTTCCGAATCAGGAATCGGAGGAAAGCTACCTCCTTTTACCATTTCCTACGTACTCTTTACTCGTCATCGGAATCAGCCACGCGCTGACGCTTTAAGCCACTCGTCTTGGATGGCGCCTGACCGTACTGAACGCCTTCGGCGTTGGTCTTGACACCGCCGTAGTCGACATAGAACCAGTCTGACGGTGTGTTCGACTGCGGGCGACCGTACTTGTCCAGAAGGCCATCCTTCATCATCGAGCGCTTCTTCACCGCAATCGGGCCAAGGCCCCAGCGGCGCGGGTACGTGTCACGGTCCATGATCACACGCTTGCTGCGCGCCACAATACCGTGGTCCACAGAGGCCATCTGCGACGTCGTCATCTCCGCGTACGCGAGAGCGATCGCCTCGCCCTTTGTGGTGATGAGCACCACCACGTCATCGCGCTCGATGCCGTTGTCGAAGCGGGCAAGACCGGGAATCATCAGCTTGGCACCGTAGCACACTGCGTTGACAGCAGAGTCCTTGACCACGATGCGCTTGTGGTTGGACAGCAGGTACTCACACGGCAGGATGACGCGACGGAGGTAGGAGTCGTCCTTCTCATTTTCGTACAGCCACTGAGCGTCCATGACATCGTGCATCGTCGACAGGTGATCGTTCTCCGAGATCACGCCAGTGCGGATGCGGCGCAACTCCTCCATGTGGCCACCGGCACCGAGAATCAGACCAAGGTGCACACAGAGGGTTCGGATGTAGGTGCCTGCCTCGCAATGCGTCTCGAACACGGCCAAGTGGCGGTGCTTGTCGTACTCGATCAGCTGGTTTGAATAGATGTTGCGGATGCGCAGCTGACGCTTGACAGCCGCAATCAGAGGTGGGCGCTGGAAGCACGGACCTGTCAAGCGCTGCAGGGCGGCATCCACCTTCTTCATGCTCACCGTGTCGTGCAAGCGCAGCACACCGATGTACGTCTTGCCGGCATTCTGCTGAGACTTCACAAGGCGCGTGGCACGGTCGGTGCAGATGATCAAAGCACCGGTGACCTTAGGGTCGAGAGTGCCAGCGTGGCCCGTCTTGTCGCACTTCAGGATACGCTTGATCCAAGAGACAACCTCGTGAGAGCTAGGGTTGGACGGCTTATCCATGTTAATCATACCGTACTTGATGTAGTCGGCTAAGGGGCGGCGCAGCGGAGACCAGCCACTCTCAAGCAGGGCGAAGTGCGTGGAACGCACATTCATCTTGTCGTAGTTCTTCAGCAGCAGAGGCCACTCATCTGGGGAGAGAGTACTGTTTGCCTCCTTATCCCCCGTGGGAATGCAAAACTCCTCGCTTCGCTGAATCTCTCCGAGACGCTTCTTGCCCATTTTGAGACGCTAGAGGGAGGCTAATCCTGTTGCTTAATATTGTAAAGACTTTGAAAGCACCAATTGGCGGTAATAACATATTTTGACAGGATAAAAAAGAGGTGTCAAGCAGTTGTTGTGTTTATTTGGGGCGTAAAGAAAAATAAAGTATAAGAGAAACGGTGAGGAAAAGGAGAAGGAAAAAAGTGTAGCACGTGAAGGAGATAAAGATCCACCTTACTGAGCCACCCAGTAAATGCAAAAAAAAACTCGCGTAATCGCTTTTCTGGTACTCCAAATAATAGCTACTACTACTACTTGCAGGAGTCAAATGTGAAACAAAACAAAACGTAATTGACTCACCCAGCTTGCTTTCTCCGCCATGCCCCTTCGAAATAGAGGCCGAATTTTATACACTTGAATGGGTAGTTTGGGGTTGTTGTTGTTCCCCTCTCTCTAGGAATATTTTCCTTTGTCATCCGCAATACAGAAGGAAGTAAGTGATTTCCACGCGTGTAAGCGTGCTTACGATAGAGAGACTGACCAATGACCGTGAAATATGTGATTATCCTCACCTACTTCAACACCCTGTACAGACGTATTTTGTTTGTTGGACAAGATACACGCTGATCTATTTCACAGATTTTAAAAAAACTAGGATGCATTCTGCCATAAGGCATACCGATCGTCTTCAGCATGATAGCCGACATAGCAAACAAGCTTTGCGTCGGACTCTTCCAAGGTAGGCCAGTGCCACAGAGAAAAGCACGGAATTGTGGTGTGTCCTTCTACGCTATGGAGAGCGTAGGCGTCATAACAGTACGGATAATTCCGAGAATAAATGGGGCCGTAGCCAATGGTGAGTTCCTCGCCTTTGTGCACGTCACGGACGCACATCACGCTCAGCCGCCCATTTTTCCGGTGTGGCTCCTGAATCCATGCGCAGTTGCTCGTCTCGTCGACATTAGGCTCATTGATAAAGGGAGTATATGTGCCTTCCAATTCAACGAACACCTCGTTAAAGTAGTTTGCGCAGTTGTACTCCATTAACGCATATTTCGAAACGGGGCGGCCAATTTTGGCCTGCTCACCACTAAGAAAGTCTAAGTAGCCTGGGTAAACGCCGATAATGGTGAACACCGGGATGTCTTCCACCGCAACGACACCGATACCACCGGCTTTAGAAGTGATCCGCTCCTTGCGCAAAAACTGTAATGACCGATTAGGCTGGAAAAAACTTAGCAACGTCTTTTGCAGGTCCGACATCAGACTGGGGTCACTAGGCGCTTTCTCTGCCTGTGCAGCGATCGCCTGCAGCCTCTTCGTGATCTCAGGCGGATACTCATCAGAAATAGTCAGCGCTCGTCTTGCTGCTCGGCGAACGTTATCACGCTGCCCTGAGGAGGTGGGAGGGACAGGTTCATTGCATTCGATAGCCTGGCAGTGGAAGCACGCTCGCAGGTGATTCTCAAAGTTGAGGTTTGCCGGCTTCCAGATCAGTTGCTCGTGGGTTGCGGGCTCCGAGCAATTGTCGTGTACGGTGCTCCCACAATAGCAACAGACTTTCATGTCATCGTTTTCTTCAGGGTGGTGGCATACAGAACAAATTTTGAACGGACACTGAATCTGCACTTCGATGAACTTGGCCCACACATCGTCATCCGATATTGTCTCCGTCTGCTTCTCAACCTTCATAGTCTCCTCCCATACAGTAATGCTGTAGGTACTGTTCCACCAAAAGCGTCTCATAGATGCGTTGTCAATGTTGAGTGACCAGTCCTCACAGGCGGTCGGGACAACAACAGGTGGAACTTGCTGAGCCATTTTTCTACGTCTGGTATTGTAATGTATCGCAGAAAAAAAAAATGGCGCCTAGATTAAGAAATATGTATTTTCCAAAATTTGCGTTAGCCGATAAAGCATGTTGTCGGGAAAGAGAACAAGAAAAAAAGAACAGATGGGAAGCAATGGAGACATAAGTAAATAAATAAATAAATAGCGAGATAGAACTGTGTTCAGAATACTTTGTGTAGATTTGCTCTCGTTGTGTAATAAGAGTACAGCAATAGAATGGAACAATAATTCACTACCCACGCTTAATCCTTTGTTCAGTAAATACTATGTTTTAAGGGAAACGATTTGCCATCATATCATCTAATATAATGAGAAATTGAGCAAAAGGGAAAATATACTTGAAACGTATATCGTTATTATAGTTCGATTTTGCTGTTTGAGTCCGTTGTAGACTGAAGCATTACAACAATTATTAACTACGCACTTGCTTCTACTGTGAATACTGTCGTACGTGTGTGCAGCGCTATCAGCTGCTGTACAAACTACAACGCAAAAAAAAAAAAATGCCCCATTATACAAATCAACTAAAAGCCGCACAACAAAGGACCTCATAGGAAAAAGGTTGTAATCAAATTATACAAAGAGGTTTTTTTTTTTTGCAAGTAATAATTTCGTTCTCTTTGCAACCCTGAAAAAAGCCGATAAACTTCAAGTTGGTGACAGAAATGTCAGAGTATCTCTCTTGAGAGCTGATGTTCTAAATTTCTCCCGTATTTCCTCACCGCGAAAGAAGTCTACGCTGCGGCCGAGATTGTGCGGCTCAAAAGGATCGCGAAGGAGCACATTTTCATGCCCCAAAAGATGCCAACGGTCCTCCTCATCCAAATTTTTTATCGCCTCATACCATTCGTCCTTTGTCGTAAATCGGTTGTGCAAACGGATATCGACGACGGAGACATCAAAATCAAAGCAGCTGGGATCGCCATAAAAACTGAAAAAGTCATAAACATCTCTTTGAACCGTAGAAATATCGACGTCAACGGAAGGAGAAACTGATGCAAACTCCTCAATGCCCTCCAACTCTCCTCTCGATCCAGCAACAACATCAACGATCGCCTTCACGCGTTCAACTACGTCTTCTTCGCTAACGCACAATTGCGTTCGTCCTGTTGTTTTCATGAAGTAAATGTACATGATTGTGAGCGCGTACGGGGAAATCCACCCTCTGCGAGCATTCAAAATCAGCTGCTCCCTTCCCCACTGCTTTGCGCAGAGAACACCAAGTCTGAGTCGTGGGTCACCGAGCATATACAAACGTAGCAAAAGCGAGTTTTTCACACCATCAATTGAAAGGGATAGATCAAACTTTGAATCTCCTTCGTTCCTTTTTTGAAGGTACTGTACAATAGGTATTCTAGCGCGAAAAATGCGCTGTGGCTGGAGATCAACGGCGCTGCTGCTTTTCCGGATATGAGAGAAAATATCTGAGAGAACTGTTTCTTGCTTTTCTCGCTCAACATTCACACTGTAGCACTTGCGTGTCTTCTCGTCCATGTAGGGGAATACCACTGCGTAATCGGCATCACCATCGACGAACGAAGTGCCGGAAACAACAGAGCCATATGGCAGCACAATGGGGGGAACCGCACGGTTTTCAGCCTTCTTCTCTGCTTCTAGCGTAAATGTTTGAAGTAAGCTCTGTAACCATTTTCGCTGTTCAAGAAGTTCTAGATACCTCTGCTGAGATAATAATCTTCCTGATAATTGGGCAAATGTCGAAATCATCGCTAGGTTAATAACTCAATAAAGATATATATTTGAACGCCTATTGTAACGGTTATGGAGTGTTGAATTAAAGCATAAATCACGGGAAAATCCGCGGAAAACGCATCCGTTAGATATTTGAAATTAACAACAAAAAAATAGCAGGACGTAGAAAAAAGTAAGGGGGAAAAGTAAAAAAAAATGCTGTAAAATAAATGAGTAAATATTTCATACACAGTCTCCTACCTTGGCTATTCTATATAGTTATACGAGCACGAAAATTTCTTGTGATAAACGATCAAGGGATAGTTAACTGTAAAGCTTATAATTAGTGCAAAAACAACAACAACAAATCTTCTCTTTTAATATTTCAATATCAACTAAAAGTTGATTAAAGAGCACTTAATCAACAAGGGAAAATAGCAGAACAAAAAAAAACAGCTGCCCCACGTATAGACAAATAAAACGAAACCTTTTTTTCGTTGTGTCATTGCAAAGTATCTAAAAATGCGTCAATGTCATCTTCATCTTCGCGCGCTGAAAGTAACTCCTTCTCTGCCTCTTCAGCAGTTTTATGAGTAGTTTTCGAAGCCGTGTCTGTTATCGCCTCTTCTTTTTTCCGCAGCGCTCGCGGAATAAAGAGTCGCTTGTCCTCATCATGTGTGGTGGCGCTGCGAGAGAACAGAAAGTCATCCTCGGAATCGGAGTCCTGGGGTGGTGCTAGTTGTTCCTGCACCGTCGGCTCTACTTCCTTCGTTGGTTTATTCCTTGCTTCAAGGTCTTTGATCATTCGTGACACAAGACGCTTGCGCTCATTTTGTTGCGGTGCAAGAAAGCGAGCTCGCTCTAAAGCGTCGAGCTCCTCGTGTAATTTGCTGAGATTTTCTTTGCTTAGTTTGTCGTCCCACTTCGCCTGCTTTTCCTGTTTTTTTCGATGTTCGTACTGCTCCCTTGTTTCCTTAAATCCGAAGCGCCGGCTCTGGTCCACTCCACTTTTTGACGCAGACATTTTGATTTTGTGCTTGTAGACAAAATGAGTAGTTGGAGGATTTGTGAATTAAAAAATGTGACTTTGACGCAGACGACAAAAGCCGGAAAAGAGGAGTTTGCAATATGAAAATAAGGAGGTGCGGCAAGAACAAAAGAAAAAGGATCGACAGTGAAGCTGTACAACCGTGCACTTCGTTGTTTGGAAAAATGATAAATTGAACTTCATCGTATAGTTAAAAAGTCATCTCTGCTTCGATCGGTGGTATGTTTTCTAAGGGAGAAAGCAAGAATTCGTTAGAAGGTATGTTGTCATGGTAACAGTACCTGGTGTTTATTTTGTTGATCTCCATAGGGGTTGATTGTACAACACAAAAATAGGGCGAAGCACTTGCTTTCGCTTGGTATCTGTTTGTTCACAGATAAAGGAGGTTGGGTTGAAGTAGACGTGCCTTGCTGTGGGGGGGAAGCGGGGGGGGGGGGGCGTCGCCGTCGATCGCTTTCTGATCTTCCTCACCCTTCACAGCGAACGCGGTGTGCTAAACTCTTTCAGCTCTCAGGAGAAACCACAAGCGGCTGCTTCAGAAAGTGGGGGGTCAGATGCTTTCTTTTGTCAAAGGCATCTGATCCTCCCCCCCCCTTATCACACCTGGGCCACTTCCCTGTAACTCGTGTGTTGCAACCACATCTTTTTGTTTGTGTGCTTTCAGGTATTCACCTCCAGGCGTAAGTGTGCGCACGCTGTTTATGAGGTGCACATGCTCGGGTTTACCGTCATTAAGTTCTATCACCAAAAGCATTCGAAGGAGTATGAAAGATGTTTGAATAAAGGCGGGCATAGTTGTGAAAACGACTGAGGCTAGATGAACCCAGAGCTTTCATGATGGGTTAAAAAAAGTTGCAGGTTATCTACTAAAACATTCCTTCTCAATGAGTAGAACCTAACTCCCAGTTCTGTTTGGCAACGTCTTTTAGCTTTAGCTTCCCAATTCCACCTTTTCTTCTTTCGCTAACAACTACGTTCACATAGATCAATTTTTTTAAATCCATGTTTACCGCACAGGTTTTTTTCTCCGAAGAATGCCACACAAAGAAGATTTGTGTCGTTTTTGTTGCAAAACGGAGAAGAGAAATGGCATGAACGGACTGCAAATGTGCTCCAGGTGCTCCATGCGCTATGGCGATATTTGCCGTACATACAAAAATCGCGTTTCATCGCAGATTGCTACAGCCGGCTGGAAGGTAGACTTAACTAGTCACGCGCCACAAGAAATCAGCTTTCCAGAGTGGCACAAGCCGTTGTTTTATATTTGTTGTAAGAAGGGGCCTGTTATAGTGACGACAGCAATTGATAAGGTGGCATTTTTTGCTGCAGCAAGTCGATTGCAGTGTGACGTGAAGGCACAAAAGCGTCACAGAATTCCCCCCAAAAGAAACGCGAAGAGAGGAAAGTACAATAACTGACCGTTATAGATACCTTTTCGGCTATACGAAGATGAAGCGTTGCTGTATGTGAAAACACGTGCGGCAGAAAGAACGCAAGTTAGAGATATCTCCTTTTTCTTTTTGTACAAAATAATAGTTGATCTGCTAAGCCCTATTATCAAAATTATATAATACCCAGCTTTAGTATTTGTGAAAAAAAAAAAAAGGATGTGGACGCGGAAAGACAATGTGGTGTGTCACTTTGATGCAGCTGCTTATATTAGGTTAGCAGTCTTTTTATTAAAGCTGTTTTCCTTTCAACTTAAACATAAAGAAACAGACGACAGAAATATGCGGTAATATTGAATAATAAATTTCTGCCAAGCGCGGTCTTCTGGATATGTGCATTATGTACACAGCAAACATTTTTTTTTATTTTTAACTCTCTCATCCTCGTTCTTGTTTCTTGTTTTAATAACTTCCCTCCTTTACATTTTCCACCGTAATTCACACAAAAATTATCTATCTATCTATCTATCTATCTATCTATATATATATATATATATATATATATAATTGAAAGCATAGCACATAAAAATGGTCAAGCCGATCGTGTCTAAGGCTATTGTGAAGAAGCGC
Source organism: Leptomonas seymouri (assembly GCA_001299535.1). Taxonomy (NCBI): domain Eukaryota; phylum Euglenozoa; class Kinetoplastea; order Trypanosomatida; family Trypanosomatidae; genus Leptomonas; species Leptomonas seymouri. The sequence continues at coordinate 10,673 of LJSK01000232.1, forward strand.
ACGAAGCGCTTTACTCGCCATCGCTATGAGCTCTTCCCTCAGCTGAGCTCGAGCTGGCGGAAGCCCCGTGGTGAGGACTCCCCGGTCCGCCGTCGCTACAAGGGCCAGAAGGCTATGCCGAACAAGGGTTACGGTAGCGACCGCGCCACGAAGTACATCACGCCCTCTGGTTTCAAGAACTTCCCTATCCAGAACGTGGAGGACCTCTACATGCTGGTGATGCAGAATCGCAAGTACGCCGGCGTGATTTCCCACACTGTTGGTGCTCGCAAGCGCAAGGCTATTGTTCGCAAGGCTCTGGAGCTGGACGTCCGCCTCGCTAACGGCAATTCGAAGCTTCGCAAGGTTGCTTCGCAGTAAACGGCCATATAGTGTTATATTTACTGTTTTATTATTTCCAATTTCTTAAAAAAAAAAAATTCTACTTAAAGAATCTATTGACGGGGCTGAGTATTCACGATGATTTTCCCCCGCTTTTAGAGAAAATTGGAGGTTTCAATTGTTCTGTAGTCGTACATTGAAGGTGCACGTATGAATTGGTGTATGATCAGTGTGTGATCTGCCTCGTTTTTTTCTCTGTTATTGAGTTTTTTGAAACCTTTTTCTTCCTTCTACCAATCTTCGCAAAAAAAAAAAAAAAATTTCGCCGTCCTTACCCTCTCATGAATTTCTCCATATTCAACACTACATGGTACGCAATAAAAACAAATGACTGCTCTCCGTGCACGCCTGGTCAGGTGACTTTCACTTAATCTCTTCAGCAGAGAATAACATACTCCGTTTTTTTTTTTTTTACATACAAGGGAGAAAAGTAAATAAAATGCCGCACCCGGATCATAGGAAGTACAGGATCCAGCGTGAGGACCTGCCGGCGATGCCTCACTTCACGGATTTCAACGATCCTCGTTTCTGCGCCACGACCAACAAGCAGAAGAACGGCATTCTTGCTTACTACCAGTGGTTGCACTGCATTGGCAACTGGGGTGAGGAGCATTCAATGTGCAAGAAGATGCGCTGGTACGTGGAGCGCATGATGCACGAGACCTGGCTCGAAAAGTGGGAGGAGAAACGCGCGCTCGGCCATTTTGATCACACCGTGCTCTATGGCGTCAAGCCCTGGAAGGAGTTCGAACCTCTTTACCAGCCCGTAAAGAAAAATCGCAAGGGTGCGTACGAGTACTGGCTAGACCGCGACTTCGAGCCTCTGTACGACCCCGATGCGGCCGACTGGCGTGAGAAGGCACCGATCCTCCACGAAATGTTTGTCTTGGGCAAGAAGCCGGTTGCCGCTGAGTGAAAGTTGTTCTCATACATCGGCTTCTGTCCTGTCGCTTCTGTGGTACATGTTCCACCCAAAAAGGAAAAAAATAAGTACTCCACACTTTCTTTACTTTCTTTTTTCCTTTTGTTTTTTTTTCATTTATGCCTTTTTCCCCTTATCATAATTGGCAAATTTATGTAGCTGATTTTATTATTACTAGTAGTGTAGTAAAGATGTTGCTTTTGTTAGGTAGTCAAGATTTATTTTGTCTCATTTGTTTTTCGGCTATTGTGGCATCGAAAATAATTACAATAGGATGTGCTTTTCTTCACTTTTCGGTGAAGAAATGATGCGTGACTTTCACTGCAACGCTGGAAAAATGCTTTGGTCTCTTGTTGACAAGTACCACTGTATTTGCAACGTTACTGCTCGTATGAATGTAGCAGGTGCAGTTGAAGAAGAAATAGGGCTTTTAATCTGCAAGGATACTGATTTAGCACAAACCAAAACATAGCTATGCTTTCTAACCTGCTTAGCTGAGACTAATTTTCTGTGAAATGCTATAGGACCCACTAGCGGAGCTCAAAGAATATTATATTTGTTTCCTCTTTGTTTCTTAAACTCTCTCCTCTTTTTATCATGGCATATATTTTTGAATGAACCACCAAACTATTTTTGTTATTTTCATGCTGTTTGCTGTTTATCCCTAATTTTCGAACTGGGCCCACATAGAAGGATACAAGAGAAATATTATCACTCGTAAAAAAAAAAAAACAACTTCTTGCTAGATATTTCCTAGTGTTTCTTTAGTTGTTGTTTTTTACCTGTTCAAATAACGTAGTGCTACAGACTCGCTGCCATTTGGATTTGGCTCTCTGCGTTTCACGTACACTTCTCTTCTTCGCTCTATTTATATACGCTGCTGCGGTTGCAATCAAGAGGCAGCATGTCTGAGGCATTCTACGGATTGACTACATTTAGTCCTTCTGGCAAGCTGGTCCAGATCGAGTACGCTACGACCGCAGCGGGCAAAGGTTCAACTGCTTTGGGTGTAAAGGCTACTGATGGCGTTGTGATCGCTGCAAAGAAGAAGGCGCCGTCTACGTTGGTGGACGCCTCCTCCATCCAGAAGGTATTTGTGCTTGACGAACATGTGGGGTGCACCTACAGCGGAATGGGCCCGGATTGCCGTGTGCTGATTGACTCGGCGAGGAAGACCTGCCAGCAATACAAGCTGACTTACCACGAACCGATCCCGATCAGCCAGCTTGTGCGCCAAATCAGTGCTCTCTACCAGGAGTTCACTCAATCTGGTGGCGTGCGCCCTTTCGGGTGCTCGCTGTTGGTCTCCGGTGTCGATGCTAACGGGTACCACTTGTACCAGGTAGATCCGAGCGGCACTTTTTGGACTTGGAAGGCGACATCCATTGGAACTGGCAGTTCTGAAGCGAAGTCGTTTCTTGAGAAACGATACACTGCCGATATGGAGCTAGAAGATGCCGTACACACCGCTCTGCTCACGCTGAAGGAAGGGTTCGATGGCCAGATGACGTCTGAAAACACCCAGGTTGGTCGTGTTGTTGAGAACCGATTTGAGATCCTGAGTGTGGATCAGCTGCGCGACTATTTGGATCAGATTTAACACCCTTTTTTCAAGTCCAAAAAGAAAATATGTCATAGGGGCTAGATATTGTTGGTGTGGTATCGAGTTTTATTTCTACTGTGTGTCTTTATCTATTTATTGTGCTCTCTCGCCTGGGTTTATATGCAATACATCGATAGTGATAAGAGAAACAAGAAGAAAGAAAAACAGATATTGCGTGCCCCGCACAGCTGAACAGAGTTGGTGTGAAGTTCTCGCGCTACGCCGGCAAGAACCGGCTCTTTTGTGTTTGTTGTTAATGTTGGTAGAAGCCGTAAAAATAAATTGTTTAGCGTCGACTAGCTATCTGTTATTATGTTCGCTAGACAGTGCCTATGGCACTCTTTTGCCGCTGTTGCGTTTATTAGTTGACTTGCCTGAAAGTGTAATATTAACTTCCCTTTCTCATCCGCTTTTCTCGTTATATGGAGCGTTGTAAAATGATACTCCTTTCCCTCTGTACCCTTCACTCTTGTTCTTTTTTCTTGTTTTTTTATCATTTGTGTTCTGCTGTAATCTATAATGCTGATGTTAGCGAAATGCTGACAAAGCTGTCTCTGCGGAAAGCTTTGTTTGCGCGTGCTGCAATTGACCTAAGCGGCAAAAGGATAGTGACGAAAAATGACTTTCTTGCTCTTTTGATTAGTGGGAAGTATACACCCCCTCGATATAGAATGACACATGGCGAAGCAATAGAATATCTGGATGCGCTGAAATGCTCAAAAATGGTCGTGGAAGTTGGTGATTACATCTACCTTGATCCGCAATGCATTGTGGATGCGGTACATCTTAAAGCAGGCCTACCTCTCGTTTCTTCTGTGAGCCACGACCTTGAAAGTGCTCGTCGCATGCTGGCGCTAACTTTGGCTGAATCCAACAAACGTACCTTTCCAGCCGTTCAGAAGGCGGTTCGCCGCGAGAAGGAGTTTTGGGCCCTCACAGCTCTCGGAAGCGGAATTCAGATGCTTGTGCTTTCTTATTTGACGTTTCAGGTATACGGGTGGGACGTAATGGAGCCGATAACTTTTTTCGTCACCACGGCCACTGCGCTTTGCTCCTATGCATTCTTCCTGCGTTTCAGAGCGGAGCACTCGTACGATCGTGTGGACGACAGCCTTTTACCGTATCAGCTCTCCAAAGAACTGGGAAGCTCGCGAGTTGAGTCAGAGAAAATGATTCACAACATCCGACTATCGCAGGAGCTTGAGGAAGTTGTTTCAAAATGGGATAGGCGAGCGTCGAAGCTCATTGCGAAGGCAATGAAGAAATGACCCATTTTAGAAGGTTTCGTTCTATGATGGGGTGCCTTGTCAATTGCAAACGCTAGGCTATAAAGGCCCATGTACAATACCGAAAAAAAAAAAAGACACTAAACAGAAGCCCAGTTCTTCACATAAGTAAAGCACGGTAGCTCGAGTACAGTTATGCTTGCGCAGGGAGAAATGAAAAGGCACATAGGCTTGCACACTTGATTCTACTCTTCTTGTATGGAGCTGTTGCGAATGGCGGCTGCTTGCGGTGCAATTCATTACTCTATTCAACTTGTAATATATATATATGTATCTTCAGTTGTCTCTTCCTGTTGCAGTATCAGCACTTCATCTCCCACCCGTTTTTCTCTGCCGCTCTTTTTTTTCTGTTGGCCGCAAGTCCATCACCTTCCCATTTGTTGCTTCCAAAACGTATTTGGTTTTGCTCGCCAGGTAGGGAATCTGTTCTGATTCCTCAGAACACGACTCGGTTTTTTCCCCCGCGTGCTCTCTTTCATCAATTCTAATTTGGAAAAGACCGTGCTTGAATTGCTTTCGCCATGGCGTGGACTGTGCACGAGGATGAGTACAAGACGGACGGCTACGACAATTTGAAGGAGATATTGCAGTATGTAGTACACACAGAAGAAGCTGCGCCGCCTACGACTACTGGGAAGTACACCAAGTGCTCCCAAGTTTTCGCCACGCCGTCTCCGCTGACCGCGGAGGCGTTGAGCTTGCCTGTCAAACAGCAGAGTCTCACGAATGTCGTGCCGTGGCAGCAGCATAACCGCTCACCCAGCAACTCCTCCATCCCTGCTATGGGCGGCCCGTACACGGCGTCGCAAATAACACCGCAGCGCCGCTACACCAATAACAACAGCACCAGCCGCTTCAACGGCAACTACGGTAACCAGTACGACCGCACCCCAAAGAGTGCAAATGGTAGTGAGTCCTACGCCCTATCGCCTAATGCCGGAAGACGGAGCATGGGGATGGGTATGGACACCAACAACATGCCCTTACCCGATTTGATGATGCCGAAAGACTGCCTCTCCCCCCACGATGCGATGAGCGGCGGCGGCGGCAGCGGCAGCGGCAGCGGTGCCTACGGCGACTGGACAGCGAATGGCTGCAAGTATGCTCAGAATGGCTCCATCACTGCTGACAGCCTACGCGGGAAAGTTTACGAAACGGCTAAGGACCAGCACGGGTGCCGGTATCTGCAGCGGTGGCTCGACACGAACTGCGACCCCGAAACTGTTCACGTGCTGATGGACGAAATTATCCCCCACGTCGCGGAGCTCATGACGGACCAGTACGCGAACTTCTTGATTCAGAAGCTGTTTGACATCATGCCAGATGAAGTGCGGTGCAAGGTGGCGCTTGTGGCAGCGCCACAAATTTCTGTGATCGCCCTCACGCCGCACGGCACCTTTAGCGTTCAGAAGATGATCGAGACCATCTCCACCCGTGAGGAGGTGGAGATCATCCGCGAGGCTCTGTCAAAGGATGTTGTCCGGCTAGTGAAGGATGCACATGGAAATCATGTTATTCAGAAGGTGCTGCAGCGCTTCGACTTCGATGACAAGGAGTTCATCTACAAGGCCGTGGCGACTGATTGCGTTAGCATTGCGAAGAATAAGCAGGGCTGCTGCGTGCTGCAGCGCTGCCTAGAGTACGCCTCGCCGCGGCAGAAGAGGGCCCTCGTGGACCAGGTGTTGTCGTGCTGTCTGCAAATCGTTCAGGATCCTTTTGGCAACTACGTCCTTCAGTACGTGCTGGAGGCACACGACAGCAAGATCAACGACACGATCGCTCTCGCGTTCCTTCCTCACCTTGTCCACCTTTGCATTAATAAGTTCAGCTCTAACGTCATGGAGAAGGTGCTGCGCGGTGCCACGCAGCCGGTACAGGTGATGTATGTGGAGGAGATGTGCAACCCGGAGATCATCTCTCGCCTTATCCAGGACGACTTTGGCAACTACGTGCTGCAAACGGCGCTGTCCATCAACGCCCCGGCGCAGGCGGAGCTGCTGGTGAGCGCCATTCGCCCCTTTATGCCGCTCATCAAGAACGCACCCTACGCAAAGAAGTTGGAGGGTAAGATGGAGGCCGTTGCTCGCAAGATAGAGGGCAACAACTACCGCCCACCGCGCGAGTACGACAGCGTGAGCCGGCCGACAAACATAGGAAGCCCGTACGGCAAGTATGACCGCTCGCCAAACTACGGCCAGCCACATTACGTTGGACCTGTGGAGCAGCAGCACCCCACCTCGTGGCAGGCGTCGTGAGAGGAGCCGCGTAACGGGGGTCAGATCCGCACTTCCTCCGCATTCCCACCTTCACCTTCCCCCCACTCTACGTGCAACCCCACACCAGAAATAAAATATGAAGGCATCGGTCGCTGTGTTTTGAACACCTCTTACCGTTTGCAGCCCATTCACTTGAATGGAGGTGGCTTTCACATTTATTTTCTCTTTAGCACTCTCTTTTCTACTATTGTATAGTGTGTACATTTATATGGAACGTGTGGTCACCTGCATGGGCATCTTGGCGTTGCTGCCGCTACGACCGCTGCTTCTTTCCCTCAATGCGGAAGCCCAGATGGAATATCTCCTTCTTTTATTTCTGTTTTGTTTTTCTGAATTCGTCTGAAGTTGTTTGTGATGAGGGCACGTGCGATGCACACTAACGCACCGAGGCGTCGACTGCTTTTGTGATTATAGTGCTTGTGAAAATATCCCTTGTATATATATAAAGCAGGTGCTGATGTCCCTCCCCTTCCCCCTTCCCCGCTTAATGTTGTGTCTGTGCTTGTGGCCGATGGAAGGATGAATGGAGCGAGGGGAGGTCTGATCACGACGCTAACCCTCATTTTAGCTTTGTTGAAAGAAAGGAAGAGGTGACTGCAGTGCTCTGTTCCCGGTTGTCATCCCACAGTCGCTGACAGATGTTCTGAACCTGCATCTCTTCTTCTTTACATGTGCACGCACGCGAAGGAAGCCAGGGCCTTCTATAAATTTCAAATTGCCGCTGAAATGTAGTTTCTCATAAGATCTGTTTTATCGTGAAATGCTTTGTTCTTTTTGTAAGTCGATCAAGTGGGCTCGGCTAACGGTATGCTGCCATCAAGCGCTACATAGAAAGCCAAAGCACTGCTGCGACGGAAACTGAAGAAGGTAATGGGGTTGACAGGAGAAATGACAAGCGGATTATTCAAGATGGGCGTAGGCAGTTAATTTTTGTTGATGCCCAGTGACTTTCTGTTGATTTACCTTTACATTCGCACTGCTGTACTTCACCTCTTAGCTTGGGAAAAGCTGTCACTATGCCTTCGCAATGCTTCGCACGCCGATGATGGCGGCGAGATGTCGAATAAGTAAGACTAAAAAGTGAATAAGCATTTAATGCGCCGCCCACACACACCTTGTACATTCTTTTCGCATTCAGCGGAAGACGTGAGACCCGTTTGGTTTTCTGTTCATTATTATTTCATTTGTGAAGCTGAGAGGAGCATCGAGCTCGATAAAAGAGCATGCCAAGAATTTGAAACCGAAGGGAGGCTTCCCTGGTTTCAATAGTGGACTTTCTAAAAGTTGTATTTCAGCTTTTTGCTTTCGTGATCAGCTGTTTGTGTGTTGGGCTCTTCTTAATGCACAGCTTCCCCTTGAGAAATTCACGTTTCGAGCGACTGGCAAGAAAACGAACTTCAATTATGGCGTGGGTGCGAAGGTGGATACTGGGCCATCGACGACGGTTTCACGCAGCAGATATACTGCGTCCTCACTGATGTTTCAAGGTGTGGCGTTGCTTTCCTCAGCCGCACCAGCTGACTTTTTAACGTATGCCCACTGTCTTCGCTTTCGTCTTCCTTTACAAATGTTTTCTCTTTTCGTTTGTGTCTGTATATCACTTTGACAAAAGGACAGACATGCAAGCAAACAGGGGCATTCTTTAAGCACTGATGTCACAAACCCGCAGCCTGCCCCCTTTTTTCTTTAGATAGACTGCGACACCTCGTTGTGTTCCCTGGGTGCTCTGCCACATGCAGGCGCTTTCAATTCGATGCCTCTGAGAGGAACGCGTCAATACTTATACGCTATCAATAACAGACCAATGAGCGCGTCGCGTGAAAGGGAGCAAGCGCTGGAGTCGCAAATAACGGGTCTTCGGTTGTCAACGTTGGAAACAATCGCTCACGTGAACTACGCACACAATCGTCAGGTACGCGAGGATCTGGAGGAGCTCAAGGCACAGGTACAGAAGCTACTGCAGCGATCATTGCCGGGCGGCACATGCTCAGTGGAGGAGCACAGCACTGGCTTCCACCCAATCAACAAATGCTCCGCGGCGCTTGGGATCGCAAGTGCCGCCTCGCTGTCCATGACGCCGTGCGGTGAGGATGGCGCTCACATGTGCGACTACTGCTTCGCGTTTCCTCCGCAATGCTTCGCTTGCCCTCATTGCGGCCGTGAGTGGTACTGCAGTGACGTCTGTCAGCGCCTGCGTTGGCGTTCCCATGCAGCACGTTGCCGTGCCTCCGCTCACTCACAGCACGAAGTGGCCGCAGCTAAATAGGTGCCCCTTTCACGACTATTCTTTGCTTCAAAGATGAATTTTTTTTTTCACTGTATTGTATGTCGCCGTGTACCCGCTGTTGCTTCAAAACTTGGAGGAGCACCTTGTTTTAAGGTGCTCGGGCCCGCATTTTCACTAAACACACCAGCTACCGTCCAACAGCGTTCTGCGCCACTGGTGCGCTCTAGAGTAGCTGCAGGGGGTGGGTGTTCTTTACGAGCAGAACAACAGCGGCAAAAAAATGTTTTCAGCGTCAATGATGTTTTCACGAATACCGGTCACCCACTAGCATTTCGCACACTCGTGCACACATGGCTGAAGTGAAACTGGCCTTTAAGCACGTGCGCTCCGTGTTTCAAGTTTCCGGCACTTTGCTAAACCTTCCCGAAGCTCTCCTTCTTTTCAAAAAGAAACGAGCGGCGCTAACAAGCGGCTGCGCTGACATCCTTTTCGCTCATTTATGCGCAGTGGTTCCTTTGCGTGCATCCATCTCTGTGCTGCTGCTAACAAGTGATTCACAGAGTCACAACACATAGCACTGCTGGGCAGCAACTGCTTCGCTCAACTATTCTTATCTCATATATACATATATAGCCGATGAAATGGACGCCGAAGCACTCCGCAAGCTGGCGCAGGACGTCTCCTCCGATGACCTCGCCGTTTCGCGTGACTCCACACGCAAATTGCAGGCGCTCTTGACGCCATCGCAAGTGGTAGACCTGATGGCCAATTCCGCCACAGCAGAGGCTATGGGCACCCTCTTAAGAGACGTTGAGGCTGTTGAGAACCCGGACGTCTACCGCATCTTAGGAGGCGTGCTGAAGGACGTGTTTGCCAGCCTAACAGACGTGAGAAGAGACGTTCTCTTTGCGCCGTCTTCTCACTTTCTTCTCGAATTTGTGGTGCGCTCCGCTGCTGTGGAGGAGACCACCATCGCCTCCACTATGCTCGAGCCACTGCGAAGCGTCATGCTCTCCTCTGTACTTCGTGCGGAAGATGCTGCATTTGTCGGGCAGCTTCTCGATACGCACTTCCACAACGATCGCATGCTGCGGTTGCTGAACTGCGACCAGGTCGATGCGCCCGAAAATCCCAAACTTTGTACCTTCTTAGAGCGTTCCACCTCGTTACTCCCCTTTCTCTTAGAGGCCACCGAAGGCGCCTTTGTGAACGATCCTCTGCTCCTAGCAAACTATTTGGTGGCGAGCGGCGTTGCTTGTCGCACTGTTGCGATTCCCAGCACACTGCGGAAGGCCACCATTCAAGTCTTGCAGGCCCATGACGACCCCCTGTATTACGCTTTTGTGTGCCGCTTCTGGAGTATTGCGCTGCTGCGCCACGAGGACAACGGTAGCCGCCACGCTGCCGCGTGCGTATCGGCCGTTGTGCCGTTCGTGGTAGACAGCGAGCGGGATGAGGCGGCGACGGAAGCCGCCTTTGACGTGCTCGGGGCGGCGGCCACCACCCAGGTCGGCTGGGATGCCGTCACGCGCCTCTTGCGTTGCGACGGGTTGCAGGCGCGGCTCCGCAGTGCGTCTTCCCCGCTTCGTCTCTCTACGCTCAACTTAATGTTTTCTATGCTGTGCTCCTCTCATGTGGTACCGTCGTACTTTACAAAGGATGTAATTCTTGAGGCGTGGCAGACGCGCACCACCCCTGACGACGAGGTGCGCCTGGCTCTGTGGCGGGTAGTGCTCAAGGTGCTCTGCTTTGACAGTCTGGAGAAAGTGCTTTCCGCCGCGTGCGCGTCGTTTTTGTGTAGTGGGGCTTATGAAGAGAACATCACGGTGCGGACATTGAAGTTGCAAGCTGCCGACTATCTTGTCCATCATTCCACGTTGCCGGAGAATGTGATGTCTCGGCTGGGGCAGTACATTGATCGTGGCTTGTACCCTGCTGGCTCCAGCGGAGTCTCTCTCATGACAAAGGAGTAGGCTTGGTACGTTTGTGGTGCATGAAGGCGCCGTCAACGGCTGTGCGCGTGCGTTACAACTTCCACGACAGACACACGCGAGTTTATGTTGTGCTGTCCGCTGCTCCGTGGCAATGCTGATTTGTGTTTCTCCCCCCCCTTTTTTCTTATTTCCCCGCTAAGGCGTTTGGTGCTCTGCGGTGGTACATAAGAGGGGCGTGCGCTGGCGGGGCCCTTGACGAAGTGTGAAGGGGCCTGTTGGTCCTTTGGTGCGCTACTTCCATTGCAACGGAATAGTATTTCACTGCGGCGTGCTCATCTCTTTGAGCTCTTCATTATCGGCTTTATTGCTGTAGAGGGGACAGGTAGAGTAGAAAGGGGCGCATTATCACAGAGGTCCCGACTGCATGCTGCAAAAGGTGCCACTCGTACTCGCGCGCGCATGCTGTCGCGCGTGGACGCTCATGCCAACTTTCATGCACTCCTTTCCTTTCATTTCATTTTGGATCCCTTCGTATAACACTGTTGGGTGCTCATGCTTTGGGCTGAGTAAATGAAACACATTAAAACATAAATACATATTTCCCTGCTCAACGTTCTTGCTGCGACTACCTGCAGCGCAGTGTTGTCCGAATTGCAATGACACAAAACCGGCGAAAGGGAGAGTGTCAAACAAACAAAACAAAAACCCCGAAGGTCGCCGCCCCTCTCACGCATACAACTTCATACAGCAGCTGATCACCACATTGCGCCCCCTCCGCTTTTCTTGACTTTTCATTTTACACTTTCCTAGGCATCTTTCTTTTCCTTTTCCCCGAGAAAGAGAGCGAGCGAGCCGCACCTACGTAGACTCGCCTTGGAGCTTCTTTTGTGTGTGTGAACTATGTCGATGCGTGAAAAGGCGGTTGTGCTTATTGACGGCCCTGCCGTGGTACACCGATGGTATCATCGTTGGAGCTACACGAGACAGAAGTACGGCTCTGAAATTGATCCTAAGAAGTTTGCCATCAAGAACGCTCGCTATGTTATTGCCACGGCGCACAGCTTTGACCCCACCCACCTCGCACAGCATCTCTTATCACCGCAACTGGAGTACGCGCACACACCAAAGCTGAACAAGATCATCATCTGCTTCGACCAAGGCGACGGCGGCCGACGTGATCTTTACAGCGAGTACAAGGCGAACCGGGCAGAGGTGAAGCGCTCGCCGGAGCTTCGGATAATGGAGAAAGTGGTGAAGAGAGTCTTCGAGGAGGAGCCGCCCAACACGACGCTGATAGTCCCCGACTTCGACCCACGGCTTAAGACTGTGAATGCGGAGGCTGATGATATGATCGCCACTCTCGCCCTCTACAACCAGCAAAACAAGGTGCCGACAGTGGTGATGTCGCACGACTTTGACCTCTACCAACTCGTAGACGACCTGCACAGAAGCTACAACTACGATATTCGTACGAAGCACCTCGTGTCGGAGAAGAGCGTGATTGAGCGTGTCGGAGTGCACCCGCGGCTGATTCGCGACTTTAAGGCAATGGCCGGCGATGCGTCGGACAACATTCCCGGTATGAAGGGCATTGGGAAGGTGCGCGCGGTTCAACTACTGAAGAAGTACGGCGACCTAGACGGCATTCTCTCTCGCGGGCTGAAAAACGAGACGGGTCATCTGAGCGAGGTGCTGGCGCAAGGGGCCAAGTCTGCTCTGATCTCGCGCCAGCTCGTGGATTTCCGCATGTGCCCGAAGGTGCTCAAGGCGTGCGAGGCATTCCTCAAACAGAAGTAGAGGAGCACTCTCGGAAAAGGATATAGAGAAGAAATGCCCATCCAATTGATCCGTGCGACTGTGCGCGTGCTGGTGCATGTGGTGCGCGCGACGGTATTGCACGAGCACGGAAATGAATGTGCATGCGCGTGCCAACGTGTGGGTGTGGGTGTGGGTGTGGGTGTGCGCGCGAGGCGACTCACTGCTTTAGAGCTGGCAGACAGTGCCAAAGTAATCTAACTGTGAACGATAGAACGGCGATATGTACTGTTGATTTGAAGCATAGATGTTCGTGAACGGGCAAAATGGAAAAAAAGAGATGCACCAGCTGCCGGTTCTCTTGTCGTTTTTTTCTGCGCGCAGGAGTTTAACGCGGTGGGCTGCTGAGGCCTTTTTGTTCCCCTCATGGATCAGCGAATGCCTTCGCGAATGCTGAGTGCGTTTTAGGTGTGCTTCGAGACCGTGTGAAGAAGTCACTCGCTGCCGTTGACGCGACGGATAAACCTCCTACGTTCTCGTTTGAGCACATCACCATGCGAACCACACAGCTACCCACACTCTGACAGTTGAAGGAGCGCGTGGCCAAGGCTCGGCTTTCACGCAGGAATATTAGCCCGATTATTGGTTCCTTCACTTCCCCTTGCCCTAAAGCAACAGTTTTTATGTCTCTCGTACACAGGAGAGGAGCGTTCGTACTTAGAGGAGCCATACACAGACGCACACCGTGTTAACGTACACGCGGCGGGTTCGATGTCGGCTTGCGGCGGTGCAGATCAGACTAAGATGCGGGAGGCGGTGCGTCTGCTGAAGAGTGCTGGCTACATGAGCATGGCGGAAACACTCGAGGCGGACTGGAAACTGCGACCGAACACCGCGTCTCTGCCGAAAACTCCCAATAAAAAGCGCACGTCGTTGCAGCGGAAAAGTAGGGAGCCTTCCAAGGCGCCCTGTGGGTCGGCGACGTCGCTGGGCTCCGCCACGGTTTTGGCCTCACCTGCCCCCCTCTCCGTCATCGCACGAAAACGCTTCGTCGTGACCTGCGTCGGCGATCCCGGTGATTTGTGGACTGCAGTTCCGGACCCGACTTCCAGTGGCGTCATTCTGGCACCATTCTTTAAACACGGCGCTGGTCTGACACGAGAGGACTTCATTGAAGTGCTGAGACACCCTGTTACCTTCATTCCTGTGCAGCCTTACAAGAAGCAGCCCCCGCCGTCGAATCTGCCGTGGCAGCAGTTTACGCTGAACGTGTTTTACCAAGTCGGTCGGTCCGGGTTGGAGGTGGAGGACGAATTTCCAGTCCAGAAGGGCGACATCATTGCGGATCGCTATCGCGTGGAGGCGCCGCTGGACGCCGCCACCTTCTCGCGCACGATAAAAGCGGAGGACACAGAAACGGGGCAGCTGGTGTGCCTGAAGATCATCCGTAACTCAAAGCTATACTTTGATCGTGGCATAGACGAGCTTCGTACGCTGGCACGCGTGAACGCAGCCGACCGTGCCGATGTGTCTAGCGTTGTGCGCCTCTTCGAATTCTTCTACTTCCGCAATCATCTCATCCTAGTCACGGAGCTGTTGTGTGCGAATTTGTATGAACACGCTCGCTGTCTGGATAGCGCGCAGCGCAGGAGCTACTTTACTCTGGGCAACCTCCAGCGCATCGCCCGGCAGGTGCTCACGGCGCTCAAGCTGATCCATTCGCTGCAGTTGATTCACTGCGATATCAAGCCGGAGAACATCGCCTTTAGATCGGTGCCGAAGTGCGAGGTGAAGGTACTGGACCTGGGTAGCAGCTGTTACCTCACCGATTCCTTAAGCTCCTACGTGCAGTCGCGCTCCTATCGTGCGCCGGAGGTCGTTCTCGGGTGCCGGTATGGTCCAGGGGTGGATGTGTGGTCGTTGGGTGCCACGCTGCCTGAAATGGCCACTGGGGAAATTCTCTTTAATGCAGACTCTGTCGCCACTCTCCTGGCATCCATAGCCAGTGTGTGTGGCCCGATAGCGGCTGAGACGCTACAAGAGGGCCGCAACACCGCTTTCTACGTATCGAAACACGGCGCATTCTACGAATACGAGGGTGAGGAGCTCGTCTTTCACTTCCCTGATGAGCCACCGCCTCCACGAGAACTGTTTGGCTATGATGATCCGGATTACGTAGGCTTTGTGCGACAGTGTCTGACACTTGACCCTGCTTTGCGGCCCTCTGCTGCGCAGCTTCTCGACCACCCCTTTGTGACGAAGAACTATAGCCTGTTGTAAGGCAGCCGATGTGCGCGCTTGCGGTGCTCCATTTGTTCTCATCGTCGTCTCTCACATGCATCCTATACGTGGTGCTTTCCCGTTGCAGTGGATGAGTCAGTTCGTTTTGCCGGCATACGGAGCGTTGTGCTTTCCGAAAATATGCGTGCGACTATGACGCACAACTTCTTTTCTTTTTTTCATTTTCTCTCTGCTCTCTTTACCGAGTAACACTGGTGCCTGAGCACGAGATGTGCCGCTGCCCACCCCCTTTTCTCTTTTCCCTTTTTTTCTCATTACCGTTGTACTCCTTTGATATCTTTGTCAACGATATCCACGTGCGAACCAGCATGCACACGCACACCCTGTACTTGCAGGTACGCTGCTTCCTTTTATCGTTGGTCTCCTGCTGTCTGTATCCCCTTGTTGCCTGTACCTTAAAGCCAACTATCTTCCTCCCCCCCTTGCTTCTTGAGCGCACTTCTTGTTGCACCGTTCTACGCAGAGACGCACACAGCTGAATTCCTCGAAAAACGTGCTTCAACCTGTGCCTGGCTCGCTTGATCACGGCGAAGTCAGGACGTGGGTATGTTTCTTGCACTCTTCCATACTTTTCCGTAGTGCTAATCTCTTTGAGAGCTTCCAAGTGCGCTGTTTCACGCTTTTGGTAGTGATATTTCCTGAAATCAGAGGCTTTTGTGCGGGGGATAGCCAGCGCTTCTGTCTTCCAGACTCCTCAAGCTCATCGATGAATGGTGACCCTCGCTCTGGCTCGCCTTTCCCTTTTTGGCGTGTTGGAAGGGGTTCTGCAGCGCCGGCTTAACGTCTCCTGCTCTCGCTTTCTTCGCTTCCTCCATTCGACATCACCCCGCAACTTGAAATGCGGGGACAAGTAGGCAAAAGGGAAAAGAAAAGGGAGACAACGGGTACACGTGCGGCGTGCAGCTGCGTGGACCACTAAGAAGAAGAAAGCCGAAACATTACCCTCACCAACGACAAAAACTAATCAAGCTTATCATTCAACATCTGTGCACAATGAATAGGGAGGACGTGCCCAACGCCTCTCAGTGCACCTTCAGCGCCCCGCCGTTGCCTCGTTTCCGCTACCACCACAAAACTGGAACGTGGCGGAAGGAAAATGTGCCGCCCAACGACGAGGCCACCGTCATGACCGTCACCTTACGCCCCTACTGCAGCGATGGCACAATAGCCGGTGCGTCCACTCACGCGGTGCAGGCCATGTACGCACCTTTTGAAAGCTCCTATGATTTTTTCCTGCGCTCTGTGAAGCCGCCGCCGTCGAGGTGGACGCAAGCGGAGCGCGACGCACGCCGGCGGGAGGCCACCCGCATCCCGATCCGTGACTTCGAGGTTGCTCTTTTAAGGAGCCACTCCTGTACCGTTAACGGACGACGGCTGCGGTCTTTGAGTGAGGTGCAGGGGTGGAGCAGCGCCGTTTCAGAGGGAGCGCACAGATCCAAGGATTTGAGACTCCTCACCACGCCTGCAGCTGCCCTTCACCCTTTGGTTGGCTATGCCTCTACGGCGTCCATGCCAGCCGTGTTTGCCGCTCTCGCGTCCCTCAAGCCGAACCCTCTCAATTTCATGTCGGCGTTATTGCTAGAGGATCGCATTAACCGATCGGAGTTCCACGAGTTCCTCTCCACGATCGGTCCCATAGATGCGCTGAGCACATCTTATGAGGACATGATGTTCCGTGCCCTACCGTCCTATTCAGCGGACACGGAGACGGTTGAGGTGCTCGCCGTGCTTACGCTTCTGCTCGATCATCACCACCACCCCCAATTCGAATTGAATATCACCGCCATCTTTC
This sequence comes from Leptomonas seymouri, assembly GCA_001299535.1. Lineage (NCBI taxonomy): Eukaryota > Euglenozoa > Kinetoplastea > Trypanosomatida > Trypanosomatidae > Leptomonas > Leptomonas seymouri. The sequence continues at coordinate 27,150 of LJSK01000232.1, forward strand.
GCTCCTTTGACGTGGACGAGAGGGGTGTTGTGGCGCTGGAGGTGCTGCATCCGGAAGTAATCTCCGCATGGGCAAATGTGCGGACCTTTGGTAAGCTGCGCGAGCAGTGGAGCCGATTCTCCGCGGTTATGGCAGCCGAGAGGAGGAGTGGGGCAGTGAAGTTCCCTCGTATACCGGAATTGGTGCCACGAAATGCGCTGCGTGCGTTTCTGTGCTGCGCGGAGGGTTTGTACATGGCTGCCTGCTCCCTAGACCTGGACGGTGGCTCGCTTTGAGCGCAAGTCCCACCGTTGTTACGACCATTCTATCATCATTTGTTTGACTGCAAAAACTAAACGGGCCTTTTTTTTTTGCTCTTTTTCATTCTTGATTTCTTTTTTTTCTTTCATTTTTTGTATATTCGAATGTATAGCTGCGGATCCACGCCCGCTTTCTCGAAGAAAACAATGGCCCAACTCCTACGCTGTGCTGAATGCCCGTCGCCTACCCCTCGCTGTGCGCACGCGAGCGTCTCCCCAGCGGGTTTCTTCTTCCTTTTCTGCCTGTGTGTGTGTGTGTGGGGGGGGGGGGATGCTGGGGAAGTGCAACGGAGGCAGCGCCATTAGAAAAGAAACCGGAGGCAGCAAACTCTGCATCAGGGCTTTTGCAATGATGTTGTAATCTGTCTTGTATTCGGCCTGGCGCTCTCTTAACTCTGTTTTTCTTTTTTGAAAGTTAAAGGAGCGGAGCACTCACTACACATTACCCATTGCTACTGTTGCCTTCGGCGGAGGAAGGCAATTACCAACAAGGGCCTCGCAAGCAGCATCAGTTTCGAACGGACCCCATATATTTAGCTATTTTCATTTGTATATGTATAAACAAGCACATACTCACTCCTTTTCACCATGAACGGGAATCCTCTCTCTGCCGAGGAGCTGCAGGACATTCGCGAGTCGACAGCGCTGACGGACGCGCAGATCCAGCGGCTGTACAAGCGCTTTGTCAAGCTGAACAAGGACAAGTCTGGCAGGATCACGCGGGAGGAGTTCAACTCAATTCCCGCGCTCGCCTCGAATCCACTGGTGGACCGTGTATTGGCCGTCATGGACACCGACGGCGACTCCACCGTCGACTTCGGCGAGTTTGTGCGCGCTCTCTCTGTGCTGTCCTCGGCCACGTCGAAGGAGGACAAACTGCGATTTACGTTCAAGATGTACGACATCGACGGTGATGGACGCATTAGCAACAAGGACCTGTTCCAGACCCTGAGTATCATGGTTGGCGTGAATCTCTCTCAGATGCAGCTGCAGCAGATTGTGGATAAGACTTTTATCGAAGCAGATGTGGACCGCGACGGCTACATCACGTTTGAGGAGTTCTCAGCACTGGCGGTGAACAGCGACTTTGGTGATCGGTTGAACCTCCATTTTTGATATCAGCTTTTACACAGAGCAGGGCCGTACTGCCCTTTTTGTGATGGATGCTTGTGCATCTCAGGCCTTACTGTGGCGCACCATCTTCGGTCCTTAGCCGCTTACTGGGCATTGTGCTGGATTTTATATGGTGCCGCTGTACATATTTTTCCCTCCTGTACTCATCGGATGCGGACATCTTGCGTGTACACGAACTGTGAAGGTGCAGAACATAAAGAAAAGAGGTGGGATGGTACGGGGCTCTTTCATTCGCCGCCGGTGGGTTTTGCTCTTGCTCCCCCCTCGCCCCCCATGGGGGTGGGGTGGGGTGGGGGAAGGGTGTGCTCGACAAAACGTCTGTTGCTATGGGGAGCGGATGCCTTTTCCCTCAGTTCCTCCACAAATTATTGGAGAAATGGAGGAAGAGGAGAAGAGCTGCAGTGTACTGCCACCGAGGCCACCGAAGTTCCCGTGCTCTTCGCCTTTGACATATGTGCGAGTGGATGAATTTCTTCTCACACCTCTCTTTCTATGAGCATGCGTAACACACGCAAAGAGGGTCTTCTGGTATAAATATATATATGATAGTAGTAATAGAGAATGCTGCGGTGCACTGCGATCGCCCTCAAAAAAGGCTGGACGCACAGCCCCGGCCATACGCGGCGTGGTGGCAAAAACTTAGCCTGGCGCCCCAAGATTTCCGAACGGACGCTGAATCAGTTTGTGCCGCTGGCCTTGGTGCACCCCCGTCGACACCCAAATAGCTGGCAGGAGCGTCAGTTCAATGCTCTTGGCTACACGAAGTGGCCGAAGGCAATTGGCTTTTACAACGCTGGCGACAACTTCGAGTTGACACCGGAGGCGGCGTGGCGGCTGTACTTGCATGCCCGTGATGAGACTTATTGGAGCAAGCTCCACTCAGAGAAGACGATTGTGCTGCTGCTGCCGTTGGTGGAGAAGGCACCTAAGGCGAACATGGAGCGTGTAGTGGACGTGCATCGGCACTACTTAAAGCGCTTTGGGGCGGACCACTACATTTACAACGCCGTCATGCAGGCCGCTGCTTTTGCGAAGGACTTCGATCAAGCGGAAGGCCTCTTCAAGGAAATGGAGCAGCTGGGCCTAGAGCCGAACTGCCAGAGCTATGTGAACATGATGCTCGCGTCGAAGCTGGCCGGGCTGCCGCAGGAAAAGGCTGAGGCGTACTTCCAGCGTGCAGTGAGGACCGGTGCGATGCAGTCGATCATGCGCATGGACACGGAATTTAAGATGTGGATGGATCAGTTTGAGCGCCTCGGCTCCTTCACTGCAAAGACGGGCTATCTCTCTGTGAACGAGGAGGGCGCCAAGCCGATGCCGCGTGATATGTGGGCCCTCTGGGGCTGGCACCGCAGCGAGAGCAAGTTCATCAGCCGCCATGATCTCATCATGGAGCAAGTACGTGCCCGTGTGCACGGCGGGCGAGAGTTGATTGGAACGGTGTACACCAAGACACGTCGCCAACCGTGGGCGAAATTTAATGGCATGCTGCGGCACGATTACAGCGGTCCAGCTTACCGGAGGCCGGTGGAGTTCGCTGATGCCCCCGCGTACGCGAATGAAAAGACGGAGAAGGCGTTTTAGTGCGGCGCGTTTGCTGAGCGTCTTTCGTTTCCTACGCTCATCCTCCTTTCATCGTTCCCTGACGCACGTGCGTAAGAAGCACACGGTGACGTGGCAATACCAAGGTAATGGTGGTGCTGGGATGGGGGTAGGGCACGCAGTTGCACTCTGCGCGGAGAGTGTTGTTCCGACAAACACGAGTTATGCACCGCACGTCTCTTTTTCATTCTCCCGTTTCCCGTCTGTTTGAAGCGCTGGCCGTGTCAGCGCTTCTCGGTGTACGTTGCGATGGCCATCTTTGAAGGTTGGCACAGCATCCAAGCAAGTGCGGCGCTTTCCCTTTGTTTCTTATTCTACTGCGGTGCATCACATCTGATAAAAGAAGCATCTTCAATGTAGACTATAGTGCGCCTGCTGCTGGCTTCGGTGGCAACTGCTCTCTCTCTCGGACACTACTTCAGCCTGTCTTGGCAAACACCGTCTGCGTCGTCGCTGTACTGGATGCTGTTGTGCCCGCAGCGCTGCTCAGCTCCTCTACTTGGACAGGGGGGATCGCATATGTTTATTCGGGTAGCGATGAAGTGGCCTCGGCGGTGAAGGGCGTTACGGGTGTTTCTTTCTTCATCAGCGGCGGGCAGCAAATGCGATTCCACTTTCTTCTCCCCTCTTCTCAAAAACACACGGGCCCCGACGCTCAACGAATGCTCGTTTCGTTTTTCATCGAAAATGAACGTACATAGCTTGGAGTATTCGCTTTTGATTTCGATATCTGCTGTTCCTTCTCCTATCCTCGAAGCTTCATCACGACGCTTGCCAACGGCGTACTTTTCGTTGTGTTGCTCAATTCGCTGCTTTATGCAATTGAGCATTTCCGCAACACGCGCAGTTTTGTGTTTGACGAAGAACGTAATTGCCGAGCTGCTGTCGCCGTTACGTAGAGCTTACACGTGACGCAGTGCCAGCCCCCCTGCTCATTGTGCTCGATTCACCCTTTTCCTTGTATTGCTTCTGTCTTCCCCGGGCTTCTATATATATATTGTCCCCTCACACCTGTGCCCAATTCACTTTTTTCTTTGTGCAAGATGGAACGCGTTCGTGTTCGCTACGTACTCACCGGGGCATGCCTGACTGCCTACTCAGGACGTGTCGTGCACGCCATCGTGCCTATGTATCAACCCGACGCTACACCCACGACGGTCGGCTGTCTCATTAAGGAGTTTCGCTCGAGCTGGCCGGCGGACATGAAGGAGCTCGCCGACTCGATTGCCGATGCACCGATTAGGGTGCTCAAGACTGGCCGTGTGCTAAACGAGGACGACATCTTCCAGCAGCAGCTCAGCTCCGCGGAGAAGGACACGTGCCGCGTGGCGGCAAATGAGGCAATAGGCGATCACACCGAGGAGCTTCAGAAACCGTCGGTGGTGATGCACATGGTGATTCAAAAGAACCACCCGCCACAGAAGTCCAAGGCGAAGGAGAAGGCGAAGTCCAGCTCCAACTCGGACGGTGGCAATTCTGCAGAGGGACGCGGGATGAAGAAAAATAGCTGCTGCTGCGCCATGTAGATCGGTGTGGTAGAAGGGAAAGGTAAAGGAAAGTTAGGCTGCCGGCTCTCGCGTGCTTCTCGCGTTCGTGCTCTCTCCCCGCCTCCACGTTACATTTATGTGACACGAGGCGGGGGGGCGCACTTCTCGGCTGCTTTTGCCTGTCTTCTTTCGTATGGACTTCTCTGTATGGTGCGTGTTGTGTGCTACCGACCTCCTTTCGAATTCTTTGTTTCACTTTTTGCTTATTTAGTAGGGGGCAAACTGGAGGGTAGCGGGAAGGCGCAACTTCTTTTCTTTCCGTGGCTCTTCGCGGTCTTGGGGCCTGCCAATCACGTGCGCTTCGTTTCTCATCGTTGGAGCGTGGCGTTGTCATCCTCACGGAGATGTGCCACCCAAATCCTTAGATCTGCTTTTCTTCCTTTCGCTTCCATGCACACCTTCGGGTTGAAAGATATCGCCGATGAAAAGTCTTGCTATTATCATTGCTTTCCGTTTTTCTTTTGCCGGTGTGAGTGGGCTTGTGGAAGGCGTGTGAGAAGGGCAAGGCGCTATCGGGCGGAGGGTGGGGAAGACGGAGAAGCTGTGAATTAGGGTGGGAGCTGGTGCACGCCGCCATATGTTACCGATGGCGTAAGCTGCATTCACAGCAGGCTCGGCAGGGAGAACAGCAGTGCGCCCCACTTATTTTTTCGTTTTTCTGAAAATCAGTAATTTTTCTTCCGTTTGAAGTAAAGTTTTGGGTGCGTGGGCGCGTATTGCAAGATCGTTATGAAGCTTCAGCCGAGGCCCCGGGCTGCACTCCTCCCCTACTTTACGCGTTCCCCTAATCCTTCATTGTGTTGAAGCCGCCGTGTAGAGCTTGTCTGCGAGAGGGCGGAACGCAAATGAACTCACCCCCAAATGAAGTATCTATACCTGCGGTGGTGGTAGCGCCGCTCTACTTCCAAACGTTTGGACCCGGTGTACTCTCCATCTCGCTTTACATATTATGCTTGCGTGTGTGAGTGTGTGTGTGCACACCCTCTTTCATGATTATATGAAACTATTTATATTATAAACGTATTTATGTTTTTGATTTTGTGTTTTACCTCGCCTTTCCCTGTTTGAATGCGTCCTGCAATGTACGTTCCACTTCCGCAGGCAGTGCCATGTTCGCCATCAGCAAGCAGCAACAAGAAGAGACAAGGTAGGGCCACAGAAAGGAGAAGAAAGGTTGTTAGTGCGTGCTTCATGTTTTCACCCCCTTTTCATGTTATGGTGCAATGTAGTTTCTTAATGAATGTGGACGCCAGCTGGAGGTCGAGGTAGACAGTAGATGGATGCGAATTCGGCAAAATTAGACGAGCATCACGGTGGTGGTATGGCACCTTTGCACAGACGACGGAACACGTGTCAGCTCTGTTCGATACAGTGGAATGCAGGTTTCCATGAAATTCCTCTACTTCTTCATTGGAATAGGGTGGTGTGTGCTGGTACGCACCGAGCACAAACACATGATTCTGAGAGCTGTCATCACTTACCGATTCCATTCTCCTTCCTTTTGCTCATATGTAATAATTTACATGGTCTTGCGCCTATTCCAACACGTGCCCTCCCGTGCCAATGCGTAGGCAAAGAGAAAGTCCGTTCTTCGACGTTAGTCTCAGAGGTCGTACTTGAATTGGATTCGTTCACTGCTAGGCCTTCTATGTGTGCGTAGTTTACCGACCCCTAATTGAGCTACAGCGCACGGTGCTTCGTCTCTTTCAGCCCAAGTTGTGCGTATTGTGTCCTCTGGGATACATCGGCGTTACACGCTGGGCCGGCAGAAGCAGTCAACGATGAAAGGCCCTCATGAGAAGGACCACCACGGTGATCCGGAGCGCCCCCCGGTGACCAAGGAGCAGGCGTTGGAGCTGCTGGCAAGTCTTCTGGTCTCCACCCTTGATGGACAGGCGAGCGTCGAGGATGTGCAGTGCGCGTTGAACGGCATTTCTGCAGACGATGACGCGTGGCGTGTGCGCGTGGCGGAGTGCTCGCATGCACGACTTCACGGCAGCAGCACGGAGGCAGGGCCGTCGTCATCGATAGCAGCCGCAGCAGCCGCAACGGCCACACAGGAGTGGCTGTGCCCGATGTGTGAAACGGTGAATTGGGCACCCGATGCCCGCAAGTCGCTACGGCGACGACACGACGACGGTTCTGCTGCATCGCTCTCCTCTACGCAGCTGCGGTGTGCATGCTGTGGATACGGAGGAGTAGAGGAGGAAGGGGGAGCAGAGGGCGAAGGCGAACCTTAACGGGTTCTACACGGTTGCGCGAAAGGTGCCGCCACATCCGCCTGCGGTTGCCCCCTTTTTTTATTGCTGGACTTCATGAACTCGGCCGGTCGCTTTTTTTTTTTCGTGAGCTAACATTATCCTGGATGTCCATCAAAACCACCAGTCTGTCTGTCTGTCTGCGTGAAGTGCCGTTGAACTGCTGTGCTCAATCTGAGTGGTGATGCTGCTGCCTGGCCCAACATCAATGCAGAGCGATGTCTTTTACCTTTCAAGACGACCTTAAGTACGCGGCAGGCGTCCGTGAACATTGGGCAAGCGGCGCGCTTCTAGTTTGTTTCCACGTCATCTTCATGCTCGCGGGCGACAGTTGAGAGAAGCTTTTTATGTATGTATTCCTGTGCTCTCACTAGGCGCCCGCATTCAGTTGCCACGTGCCCAGTGAGGTAGCCAGGATGCGTTCTCTTGGGCCTTCCGTAAGGTCTGGGGGTTGGTAGGTGGCGCACTTCGACCGCGTCGCCAGCATGGGGTGGATGTTTACTTTGCTGCCTTTGTCTTTTTTAATTTGTTGGCTGCCGATGGCACTGCGTTCCTTTTCCTCGTTTCCATATCACAGCCTTTGACGCAACCCTACGAACCACTTGCTTGCGGTGCAGAGGTGCAATGAACAGGCGATTTGGTGCAGTTGTCTGGGTGCAGGATACGGGGATCCGCTGCGCGTGGCGGCCCAACGTTTTCGTCTGCTGATGTGTGAAGACAATGGCAGGCATGAAGGCGGCGGATCATCCGCTGCTTCCATCTCTTTCTTATCAGCGTTGCCAGTGCGTGGGGACTCTGAGGGCAGCCCCTGTGCAGAGAAGCTCGTAGAAGTAGCGGGGTGGAAATGAAAGGCGGCAGTAGCGCAGCTGCACTGATCAAGTTTTCTCTTCTACGCCGGATAGTCTGTGAGGACCAGTTGGCGCTAGACGTTGCTTCCGCTGCCCGGCGGAGAGGTTATAGTGAGCACCCACTCTTTTCGTGTGCGGCTTGTGCAATCGCTGCAGCTTCGTGCTGTGCTGTTCTTGCGTTCTCATGGTTTATGGAGATAACACCGCTTTATTGAAGTTAACAAAGATAGAGAGAGCTTTCAACACGGTTGAATTACGGAGCGACGAATAGAAGTGTCGTTATCACCAACGTTGCCGTAAGAGTTTGTTTCCTTTCCAAGCGGCGGAAGCGGAGCGTAGACAAATGGACGCGCGGCTCTCGCTTTAGATTCTATAGCGAAGTGCCTTTCTGCGGCACATGACGCGCGGATTTCTCCGTCGCTCCCGTTTTTGCACGAGTTCCATAATGAGCTCTTTCCCCCTTCGTACTTCACTCTGACTTCCATTCTGCCTCTTCAAAAAATCGTTTCCTGCCATCGCTTCTGCGTAGGAACCAAACAACAACAACAACTTCACAATCAATCCGTGGCCCAGTGGCGTGCGTACGGTGAATTCGCACGGGCCCCTCAACCGACAAGGGATCGGCTTGTATGCCAGCAAGACAAGGCTGACCGTCACACTTACAGAACCGTTCGTCTTGCGTGTGCGCGCTTTTTTGATTACCGAGACATTATTTTCTGTTTCACATTCATCAAGCGTCTTTTTTTTTTTTGCTGTTGTTGTTGCTTCCCGCCACTGCGCGTAGACGTGTTTCACACTGTGATCGCCCCAAGCTACCGCCTTTCGTTTATTTGGTTTTTGTTTTGTTTGTGTAGCGACTTGTGGCTTTTTAATCCCCTTATTTTCTTTTATTTCGCTCTGCTGCTTTTCTCTTTTTACTTTTCGTTTGTGTGTCTCTCCGATACCAATTCTTGCTTTCTGTTTCATTTGTTTGGCTGTTGTTGTTGCTGCTGCCGCTGCTCGTGCTTGTCTACACGTATATATACATTTGTACACGTGTACGTGTGCTGGAACAACCTCCTCGCACGCCCCAAAAAACGAGAGGGCGGTTGCGGATTTCGCAGAGCGGACTATCGCGCATTTCTTTTCCCCTTTCTTTAAAGTGTGTCTTTTTTTTTTGCCTTTTTGTTTCGACGCTCTGCTGGAGAGAAAAGTGAGTGGCCTCAAAAGTAGATCGTTTGTAGTCCTGTTTTATTATTCCTCCTGTGAGTTGCTCGGTCTGTGCGGCGGGTGAAACTCACATTCAAGGGAAGAAGGGCGGGGAAGGTGCGTTGGGAAGTGGATGCGGCACAGAAAACTTCTCTCAACTAAACGGCGGCACACCGCGACGACGATTTTGTCATCAGCTGGCACTTACTGCTATTCAGCGAACAGCAGCAATATCGGAAAACCCCACTAGCGAGCCCATGTTCGCGCGTCAGGCGCACGCTGTCCTCAGCTCGTCTCCCCCCTCTTCGATGGTATCCGACGCAGATGGGGTGGGCCACTCCCGCCGACTCAGTGCCCCGGCCAGCATTCCCTGTATCCAGCGGCTGCCACGGGAGCTGCTGCTGAACATTTTTATCGACGTGATCCGCGACGACGGCGACGACTTCCACTTGATCGGTGTATTCTCCTCGGTTTGTCGCCAATGGCATGAACTGTGCCAGCACCCGGTGCTGTGGGAGTACGTGGCGAAACGTATCTGTGTGGTATACCCCCTCGTGGTGCGCCTGCACGGCACGGCGCCGTACGACGCGGCAAGCCAGGAGCTTGTAAATCGCATGCGTTTACTAGGGGCGGAGGAGCAGTGCGTGGTGCAGTTTGATCCTCTGCAGCCGCTGCCCGCTCCATCGAGATACCTGCTGTGCAAGACGATGCAGAAGGTGCGGCACTACCGCGAACGTCAGCAGTACTACAACTACGTGCAGAGCCGCCGCAGCGTGGTGCTGCACTTTTTTCTTTCCGGCACCCTTCTCTCTGTCTCACTTGCCATCACCACGGCGATGTGCGTGTCAGAGGGCTACGATTTATGGGGGATATGCACCACAACTACCGTGTTCAGCCTGCTGTGGCTCGCGTACACGTGCATCATGGCGATCATCGTCGCCAATGTTGTGATGCAGACGCACTTTGAGCCACAGCCGCTATTGCTGCGACTGCGCCGCAATAAGCTGCTCATTGCAGCCTCTGCTGTCACCATGATGCTGGGGATCTGCGACGTTATCATACCAACTCTGTTGGTGCAAATCAACCTGGCGCGGGAGCAGCGTTTTTCTTGGCTGTGGTGCGGCACCACAGTCATTCTTTCGTTCTGTCTGTGGCAGCTGTACGCGCTCATCTACATCATGCCCGCGGCGAAGGAGCAGCTGCACTACCAAATGACCAATGTGAATGTGCGAGAGGGGTTCCAGTTCGTCATGCTGAATATCCCGAACGGCTTCCCGTTTCTGTTCGCCGCAGCTTCCTTCTGCGCGCTGCAGTACGTGCAGTACGGCCACCGCATTTACATTCTGCTCGGCGGGGTGCCCATAATTGTGAGTCTCGGCGTGCTCACACTGGTTTTTTTGCTTGACTTCTACTCGCTGCGCCGCCTGAAGGACCTGGCGATCGGCATGTGCCTCTTCCTCGCTATGCTATTCCCCATATCGCTGCTCACCCATGAGTTCCGCGGGCTCAGTCTGCTGCCTCTGGCCGCAGCGTCCTTCGGCCTGTTTTGCGCCCATGCACGGTATGTTGTGAGCAAGGCAATTCACGAGCTCATGCGCACCATCCGTACGGAGCGCAGCGTCGCCGTTGCACGCGCACCGGATGCCTCAAAGAGGAAGAAGCAATAACAGCGCCATGGGAGAGAGGGGGTGGGGGGAGAACGCGGCTTAAAACGAAGAAAAGAGAGGTAGAACAAACGGCTTGTTTTACCTCACTTTTTTTGTGCCTCTTACTTACGAATGCCTGTGGCTATGCCAACGCTGGTGCGCGCTGATTCTTGTGTGGACCTTTGCTTCCATTCTTTTTTTTTTTATCTCTTTTCTTTTGTGTGATGTGCGTGTGTGTTGTTGCGTTCTCCACTCCCTATTGATGTCTGTGGTGGGCTTTCATGAATGTAAAACTGCTAGTGGTGCCGAGGTATGCACGCGATCCCCCTTCTTTATTTCTATATCTTTTGATCGATGTAAGGGTGTTGTTGTCTTTTGATTTGTTTTCCTAGGCTTCGCCTTTATACATATTTTATGGCAACAGACGTCTTGCGTTGCACTCGAGATATTTTCCCCTTTTTTTTGCTTTTACCGCTTTTTCTAACAGCGTCGCTGGGCGACTTGTTGTCGCCTCCAATGACGCTGTGGTTCGGCGCTTTCGCTTTGTTGTTGAAATGACCCAAGCAGAACACCCCAACACGCTAATAGCTGCTCGTATCTCCTATGCAGTTTATGCCTCTTTTTTTTTTTGTCTTCGCCCCGCTATCATGGCACTGATCTTTCTATATATGAGGCTTGCATTTCCGTATAGGTAGCTGCTTAGCTTCGCGCCCCAGACAGCTGCTCGTTTCTGTTAGTTTCCCCCTCAACTCAGGCAGCTTTCGTCTATTCCTTACTTCTTTTCTTTGTGTGTGCCTTTCAGCTGAAATCAGGCAACAAGTGTGGGCTTGCTGCATTGTTTTATGTGCGCAGTTGGACTTGCTGTAAAAAAAAAAAAACACGTTTTGGGTCCCCACAATGCAGCTGCGTGCTTGCGCTGCTTCCGGTTTCTCATCGAGAGGTTCTCGTAGTACGGCTTGATGAGGTGCTTCTCATTTTCCGCGCCTCGAAGTGGCGAGACACACGCAGGCCTTAGCGGTCACAGCGCTTGATGGCTTATCAATGCACGTGCATCTTCTTCACCTTTCTTTTTTCCGTTCCCCACCTTCTTCCTTCGGGCCTTCGGCTTATATATCATAAACCACGACGACAATCATCAACGGTAGTAACACACTCCGTACCACTGCATTCACGGACAAATCCACTTCGCTACACAGCACACACACACACACGCAACCAAGCACCCGCCCATACAAACGCGGTCTGAAAAATCCTCAAAAGAGGCACAGCGCTTTGTTGTTTCTTCATTTTTCAAAAGATGCCACCCTCATCAGAATCTCGCGGGTGCGGAGCCTCCGTAGTGCAGGGAATCAAGAGGATGGGAAAGCCCATCTTCTCGCAGACCCGCCAGCTGGAGGAGCGCAAGCGCAGAGGCCTCCACCCGGTGAGCGAGCTGGGACGCTTCCATCTCCTCGTATGCTGCTTCTTCTGCAGCGTGTGCGTCTCACTGACGTACACGTACGACCTCTTCACGACGGAGATTCGTAGCCAGTTCCACCTGTCCTCGAGCGATCTCACAATCATCAGCACGGTCGGTTTGGTCTTCTGCTATTTCACGATCCCGTACAGCTTCATCTTTGAGAACTTCGGCCCCTTCATTACCTTCTGGCTGTGTGTCATCGCTGCAACGATCGGCGGTGTTGGCCTCGCTGGTGTGTTCCGCGGCCAAATCCCTGGCAACACCGTTACCCTCACCGTCTTCTACTCCTTTTTGAACGCGGCGAGTGGCCTGATCGACACGAGCTACGTGTCGACCCTCTTCGAGGTGTTCCCGCGTAACCGTGGCCCGGTGGTGTGCCTTGCGAAAGTGATGACGGGCTTGGGCAGCTCCGTACTGGCCGCCCTGAGCGACACCGTCTTCGAGAATAACATGAGCGGCTTCGTCTATTTCATTATGTCGCTGTGCATTGTGGTGAGCATCTGGGCCAGCTTCGTGATCGTTCTGCCGCCTTACCTGATGAACTGGTGGCGTCGCCAGGGCAAGACGAAGGCACAGATTTCGGCCCTGCAGTCTACCGTCGTGTACTACGACCGCAAGTTCGTGCCGCTACCCCGCCTCATCATTGGCTACGCCGTTGTCGTTACCCTGCTCATCTTCTTCACAGTGGAGGCGCCTGTGCTGGCTTACATGAGCCATGTGACACACACCGTGAAGATGGTGATTGGTGCGGTGACAGTTGTGCTGACGCTGAGCATCTTTTTAGTGCTGCTGCCGCTGCGCTGCCTCGGTGGGATGGATGAGCCGGCGCCGGAGATGGATCTGCTTGATGACTTCGAGACGATATCGGGTCCTCGGTTTGCCGAGGCGGTCGAGGATGGCAAGGCCTACCGCGGCGAGCTGGGCGAGGTGGAAATGCGCGCGAGCAATGAGGACGAGCCCTCACCACATGCCGTCGCCGGCGAGCCGTTTTCCAACGAGCGCGAAGGGAACAACAGCTCAGGCGAGTCGGTAGAGACCGTTGTGGAGGACTACACGCACCAGGATCCACGCTACAAGGGCACCATTTGCGACTACCTCAAGTCGCTCGATCTGTGGCTCATCCTGCTTCTCTTTGTGTGCTATGGCTGCATGGGCGTCCTTGTAATGTACAACTCGTCCACCATATCAGTTGCCCTGTCAGGAAAGGAGCGCAGCCCGCAGCTCTCCGCGCTGTACACTGCCTTCCTCGGCGTCGGCAGTAGCGTGGGCCGCATTGGCTTTGGCTTGTTTGAGGCCTACGTCCAGCATCAGGACCCCGAAAACCGGCGCTTCCTCGTCACCATGGCGCTGCCCTTCTCCCCGACGTTCTCCTTCCTCGGTGGCCTCCTCCTGCTCGTGCTGCCCGGCGATGCCGTGTTGTTTCCCTTCATCCTCGTCTACCTGGAGGAGGGCGTCTTCGCGGGCATCAACGCCCTTATCTTTCCCTGCCTCTTTGAGAGTAGCCACAACTTCCTGTACAACATCAGCTTCCTGGTGCAGATGTGCTGCATCATCTCCTTCAACCTCGGCCTCTTCGGGCGCTGCATCAACAATGAGCAGAAGCGCCTCGGCATCCCGCTCGATCAGGACTGCACGGAGAGATCGTGCGTGCGCATCCCACTGATTGCCGGCACCGTGCTCGGGTTCTGTGGTATTTTCGTCGCCTTAGCAATCCACTTCCGCTACGCGGCTTTTGTGCGCCGCGAGCGCGCGCGTGTGCGGATGGCCCGCATGGACGCAGAGGCGGCGGGGTGCCCCACGCCTCAGGCGTATCTGGAGTGAGGGGACCAGGCCCCATTACCTTCTACAGTATTTCGAGGCCTGCAATTCCTTTTCCATGGAAGTGCCTTGCTTTACGGACTCGTTAACAGTCTGTGGTACATGTGCAGTGCGATAAGTTGTTGTTTTCCTAATTTTTTCTTTTTGCTTTCGTGTTCCTTGGTGCAGCACACGAAAATCAAAGAGGACTGCACCAACCACAGTGTATGGGGACGGTGACATGAGAGTTCAGCAAGAGAACTGCAGGCTGTGCGGATTTTACGCCTTCTGCTGATAAACTGCTCCTACCCGTTGCACTTTCCTCTAAGAAAATGGGGGTTCCTCCCTGCTGATACCTCAAGTACGCAGCACTTATATTTCTCGTTTGCTATCGGCGCTGCTCCCACAATCACTTTCGCTTTGCACAGTACTGCAACGCTTTTACTTATTTTTCTCGTTTTGAAGATTTATTTCTTCTTCCGTGCGGAATGAATTCGCCATATAAACCAATACCCCCATTTCTTCCGCGTATATTCCCTTTATTGCTGAACATGACTTGACTTTACTTTGTGCGCACTTGCTTCAGTTCAGTTAAGGCCGTTTTCGTTCGGATTGTCACAACAGGCAGAAGTACAATCAAAATTCCCTGTGGTTTTCTTTTCAACTGTGTTGTTTCCCCCTCGTCCTACTCTTCACTTTAGTTTTGTATTTTACTTTCCCGTTACACATGTGAGCCCCTAAGAATTTCTTTCGTTGTTTGCTTCGTATGCGCTCCTTCTGCTATTCTCGCTTCGTATGCTTTTCTCTTCAAGCTCATGAAAGATGTACAGATATACGCCTTCGTATATGTGACTTCCCGTGGTTACGCCGTAGCTCGGACTGAGTGCGCACTGCATCGCAGCGTGCATGTATAACGAGGGGATCGTATACGGAAAGAGCAGAAAGCGTGGAGAGCCATCGCGAAGCGTGAGCGGAGTAACAACATGTTTTAAAGAAGGAAGAAGCGACATACGCTGCGGAAAGGGAAGTGTGCGCTTGTATGAATCTGCGTGCATCCGATACGTAGATGCGATAAGTTGGACTCACATATAAGGCATTTAAAAAAACAAAAAATGATCACCCGGCACGGTACACCCTTTTTCTTCTATTCTTTTGTTCTCTCTTCCCAGAAGGGAGCGAAGCGAAAGGTGCGTACGAGCGACGTGCCCTTCGAGTGC
>LJSK01000233.1:4317-32016 GCA_001299535.1 Leptomonas seymouri
CATGCATATGTGTGTGTGTGTGTGTGTGTGTGTGTGTGTGTGATCCAGTTACTTTCAGTTCATTATAGCTTCTTCTCGTTACTTTTGGTTTTGGTTTTGCTTTATTTCTGTGGTCGCTCCTCTATCCCCCTCCATCCTCTCTCTCCATGTAGCTATTCAATGTGCAACAGCTTGGTAGTATCTCTTTGTTTTGCTTCTCAAGTACCGGATGCGATTAGCAACTTCTCAGGTCGCTTGACCAATTACTTTTTTGCTTTGATCTTTAAGAGAATCATGGATCGCCGCCTTTCTATGTGGTGTGTTGTCTTCATCATGTATCTTCTGGCGCTCTTCAGTCTTCGTCTTGATGAACGTTACTTCCCTCAATAGCGAAGCAAGCAGCCGCGATGGGCGACAAGGGCTTTCAGTCTCTTGCCGGACGCTCGTGATTGCGTAACCATCCTTGACTTAGTTGGATGGCTCGGACAGTTACGATGTGATGGCGAATGTCATCCGGAGAATGCAGTTGGATTTGCCGATACTGGTTCTCTTTTTTTGGCTCGCGGTGTGCCGGCGACCGCGTCAAGCATGTACGCCGGCGCGCTCTGCTGCGTATATGCTTGTTGAAGCGGATGGCAGAAAGCAGCATGCATGGCGCCTGTGCTCCTCTGATTGAAACATATATAAAGATGCGATCTCCTCCTCCTTGCCTTTTGCCTTCTCTCTCTGTCTGTCTCTCTGCATGAAACAGGACTGTGTAGCGGACGCACCGACACACGGGCGCTCCCTCCTGCCCAACGCAGGACCAAATCTCTGACGTGGACTTCGTTTGTGAAGGCCACAAAACACATATATATTCCCCTCGCTGCCGCTCTGCTGTTCCACGGTCATGTCCAAGCTCCCCCAGTGCTGCGCGCAGTGGCACTTGGTGGATATCGGCCTCAACCTCACGGATAAGATGTATCAAGGCCAGTACAATGGCCACATCCGCCACAAGCCTGATATCGAGGCGGTACTGCAGCGCGCTGCCGACGTTGGCGTCCGCGGTGTTGTTCTCACCGGCGGAAGCCTGATGGAGAGTCGCGCCGTGATTGAAATGTGTAAGAGGTACACCCATGAGAAGCTGACTTGCTACTGCACGGTGGGCTGCCACCCGACGCGGTGTGCGGAGTTTACGAAGGACCCTGAGGGCTACCTCGCGTCGCTGGACGAGTTGATACGGCAGTATTCTGTCCACGCCGGCGGCTGCGTGGCTGCCCTCGGTGAAATCGGGCTCGACTACGACCGCCTCTTCTTCTGTGAAAAGAGCACACAGCGGAAGTACTTCACAGCGCAGTTGGATATCGCGAAGCGGCATCGACTGCCACTGTTCCTGCACGACCGCAACACCGGTGGTGACTTCTTTGAACTGCTGAGCCCGCACTTGGCAGACTTGGCCGGTGGCGTAGTGCACAGCTTCACTGGCGCGGCGGAGGAGCTGCAGCGTTACGTTGACGCAGGCCTCTACATTGGAGTTAATGGGTGCAGCTTGAAGACGGACGAGAACTTAGCAGCGATAAAGGCGCTGCCGCTGAGCCGCTTACTGCTGGAAACCGACGCGCCGTGGTGCGAGATCAAGAACACTCACGCTTCGAAGAAGGTGTTGAACAGCGCAGCTGCACAGTCTGCGTCGACGCAGTGTCTCTCCGATGCCATCCTCTCCACATTTCCTTCATGTCGCAAAGACAAGTATAACCATGGGTGCATCGTGAAGAGCCGCAACGAGCCGTGCATGCTGGTGCAGGTGCTGGAGGTGGTTTATGAGCTCCGCAAGGATGAGGTGAAATCCATTGAGGAATTGGCTGGCATCGTGCTGCGCAATACGCAACAGCTTTTTCCTTTTTGATTGTGACTTTGATTTGGGATGCGCAAGCGCGAAGGCGGGCAACGCAGCGGCACGACGTTGTGCTCGTGCATAAAGAAAACACTAAGACAAGGAAACGTGTTCGGTCACAGAAGCCGAGTTGACACATTTAGAGCTCCCCCCGCTTTCTCGAGCGCTGAGAGCCCGAGGTGTTGCCGATCCACTATTCTCTCTTCTCCTGTCTGTACTTGGGTGGGCACCGGATGAATGCCTCTTGTTTTACATCAGCGGTCTACTGCGAGCCTCTCTGCTGTCTGACAATGCCACGCAGCTACTTCTCCCCCCTCCGTTCTGCTTCTTCGGCTTCACCCTTCAAACTTTTATTGAAGCAAATACAACTGCCACAGCAGCACCGTTTTGTCAAACTTCACAAGTTGTCGGTAAACTCAGCGACTTTATAAAAAAAAAAGTATTGCGGAGGCGTCTTTCAAAGTTCTCCTCTTATTGCTGAACATTCGCCGCGCTTTTCTTTGTTTGCGACTGCTCTTGTGAAGTAGAGAGAAGGTGAGGAGCCCCCCCCGCCGCGCTTGTTTCGGTGGTAGACACTCGCATAGCGTGGTGCACGTAGGCGCGCTTTTTTCATTTGTCTTCATTCTGTGCTTCCCCCCTTTCTTTCTTTTTTTGGTTTTCCTTTTCAGGGTTGAAGCACGCACATCCAAACATAATTTTGTATCCGTGTACATTATTTTCGCTATTCAAGTCTTCGTAGGAGTTCACGCACCGCCTGTGTGCTGCCGTTTCCCTCACCAGGACACCTTTTGCTGTGCGTGACACGACCGTCTGCTCCATTTCTACTGCTTCTGTTTTCTTTTTTCTTTTATCCAATCCAGTCTTTCTTTCAGCTTTTGATCTTTTCTTTTCTGCTTTTGGGTGGGAACTCCCTGGCAAAGAGATGGGCCGCCGCAGGGCAGCACGCCATGCGCAAACCGCTGACAAGAACCGCCCACTCTACCATCGCAATGTGCAGATCACTGACAATACTCGCATGCACTCCGTGGGCTCCTCGTATGGAGGCATGCTACACGGAGCCACCACCAACCCGCTGGAACGGAAGCCCAAGGCGAGGACAGCGCCAGAGTTAGGTTTCCACGCTTCGATCGAACCAAACGTCAAGGGCGGCAGTTTCAGCGATCAGTTTCTCGCCACGATGGAGCGCACGATCCAACAAAAACTCCGCGACCGCTTCTCTACATCGCTGGAGATGTTCGTGCCGCTCCTCTTCGTGCTTGGCTCCGTCATCCTGTGGGCCGCCTTTGGTGATCGGAAGCACCCCCTTGCCGAGAAGCTCGACTACCACATCGCCTCCTCGGTGATTATCCCGAACTTCTATACCTACATTTCGTGCAACAACCAGTCGATGGGCATCTTTCCGGGGCTAAAGAACTGTGAGACTGTCGCGTGGAAGTACGACTGCAGCGGCGACGAGTCAAGCTTGCCGCTGAAGGGGCTCTGCTTTGACGCTAGTCTCGGTGCAGATGGATTCGTGATAGCCTACCTGAACGCCATTCTCGGCAACGCCGCGGCGATTCCGCAACTCGACACTATCATCATCTTTCAGTGGGCGGTGCGGAAGGGTAAAGCGGTTTTGGCTTCCAACGCTGCCACGTCCGTCCTCGCCGCGGCTGGGATCACCCCGAGCACACGCATGAACGCCATCGCCGACTCAGGGAGGCTCTACTTTGCGCCGGAGTCGAGCGTCCCGCCAGAACTCGTCGACTGGATGAACAAAACCTCCCTCTACTTCCACTACGTCTACGGTGGCACCTTCAAGACACTCAAAGAAGCTGAGAACTACGTAAAACACAGCCCCGACCAACACTGGGGCATTGTCGAGGTCAAGGCTATGAACGCGACGGACTTTGATGTCGTGCTGCACATGAGGTCCACCGCCTTGCCCTCCATGACGAAGGTGACCGATATACAGTACCCGGGCGGCTTTCGGTTCGACCGCGGGGAGCTGTACCTCGCGTCGGGCTTCAATAGCATCCAGAAGGCGCTCTGCGAGTACTACCTCTTCAGCCTTGGCTACACGGAAGCCTCGCGGCTCCACCTCTATATGGCCTCCTTTGGCTCCCAGGCGTTCACAGAGAAGATGCTGCTGAGCACAGCCGCCCCGCTCGTCGCCTTTATTCTTGTACTCTCCTTCCTCTACCCTGTGACGCAGCTCACAAAGAAGATCGTGCTAGAGAAGGAGCTGCGCATTCGTGAGTCGATGATGATCATGGGCCTGCGTAACTCCTCCCTATACCTCTCGTGGTTTGTCACCTACGCCCTACAGTACTTCATCGAGTGCATTTTCATTGTAGTTTTTCTGAAGATGACGTTCGTGCCCAGCAGCGACGCCTTCATCCTCTTCTTCACGTTCTACCTCTTCACCATCAGCACGATCCCGCTGTCGGGACTCATTGCAACCTTCTTTAGCAAGGCGCGTATTGCCTCAATGCTAGCCCCGTTGATTTACTTTGCTTTGTCTGTGCCCACCTTCGCGTTTAGCAGCGCAGCCGACAGCACTATCGTCGGCGTCTCGGTGCTTTCGCCGACGGCCTTCGCGGCTGCCTTGACAAATATCCTTACGATGGAGGTCGGCACCGGCTTTGTGTCGGCTGACCTCCGCAATCCGATGCTGTCTCCGCAGAGCTTCACCCTGTATATCATGCTGTCGGTGGACTTTGTCATTTACTTTTTCCTCATGCTGTACTGTGACGCGGTTCTGCCGAAGGACTGGGGCACGACGAAGCACCCCTTATTTTTTGTCACGGAGCCGCTCCGGTGGTACCGCGGAACGGGCGGCGCCACCGCAGGTGAAAACGAAGACGGTCGCGCCGAGGACGGCGTGTTCGAGGACGACGGCGACGACGATGCCGCGGTGAAAACCGTGGGGCTGCGCAAGGCGTACCGGCGAAACGGCAAGTCTTTCATCGCGGTGAACAACCTCTACTGGAGCATGAAGGAACGGGAGATCTCCGTGCTGCTGGGCCACAACGGCGCGGGCAAGACGACAACGATGAACATGATCACGGGTATGACGGAGCCGGACGAGGGCGACTGCTACATCTACGGGCACTCGGTGCGCGAGGAGCTAGCCCACGTGCGTCAACAGATCGGCTTCTGCCCGCAGCACAACATCCTGTGGTCTGAGCTCACCTGTCGGGAGCACCTGGAGTTCTACGGGAAGATCAAGGGATTACACGGCGGGGGTCTGGAAGATGCGGTGCAGATGATTCTGCACGAGGTGGCGCTGCTGGACAAAATTGAGTACCCGTCCCGGGCGCTTTCCGGCGGCCAGAAGCGCAAGCTGTCCGTCGCCATCGCCTTTGTCGGTCGCAGCCGCCTCATCTTTTTGGATGAGCCGACGGCCGGCATGGATGTCGGTGCGCGCCGCTACACGTGGGAGCTGCTGCGCCGCATGTCAGAAATGTACACGATCATGCTGACGACGCACTACATGGACGAGGCGGACCTGCTGGGTCACAAGATCGGCATTATGAGTCAAGGCCGACTTCAGTGCTCCGGTAGCAGCATGTTTCTTAAGAGCCGTCTTGGCGTGGGCTACAACATGATCGTCACAGTCGACCCCGAAGCAGATGCGGAGAATGTGGACCGGCTCGTGACCGACCACGTTCCCAGTGCTGAGGCAGCCACCTTCAACGGCGTCGAGATCGTTTACAAGCTACCCATGGAGGACGTTGAGCTCTTTCCATCACTGCTGGCTGGATTAGAGGCGGACGGGGATGCGGCGGGCGTACGCGGCTACTCGCTGTCGGCAACCACGCTCGAGGAGGTCTTTCTGCAGATCGCGATGGATGATGCGTTAAAGCACGGAGACTCTAGCAGCGCCGAGGAGAACGAGGACGTGGTGATGGAAGAAAACCATGCTGTGTGGCACTGCGAGATGCTGACCAGCACGACGAGCTGCATGGCATCGCAGTTTAAGGCAATGATGGCGAAGCGTCTGTGGAACTCGCTGCGTGATCGCCGCATGCAGTGCTTCCAGCTCGTGTGCCCGGTCGCCTGCATTTTGTTGGCGATGCTGTTGAGCCTTGTCAGCCTATCATCCTCCGGTTCGATTGAACTGTCTTCTGAGATGTTCAATGAGAAGGTGCAGATGGAGGTGTCGGGCTGCGACGGCTTCATCGGCACAATGCACAGCACTACGCGGCAGAACGTTATCATCTCTGATCGAAACTTCATGAACGCCGTTCAGATGTCTCAATACGCCACCGACACATCAAAGGTACTGAAAATGCCGCGCTACACCTCCATCTTCTGCAGTGACACAGGCCTGAGCGGCGCCGTGCCGAATGAAGATACCGCCACGATACTCTTCTACAACACCTCTGCCTATCACTCAGGCGGGCTCGTCGTTCAGCAGTTTTACTCGTACATCCTGCAGAACCACACCGGAGACCTGAACCGCGTCTTCAAGATCGCGACGAAGCCGATGCCGGAGTCGATCTCCACCGAGGGTATAACGGGTGGCGTGCAGACGATTCTGATCGGCGCTATCGTGATGATTCCGTTTACATTCCTGCCGTCGAACCCGGTCGCGTGGATTGTGAAGGAGCGGGAGTGCAAAGCGCGGTACCTGCAGAACGTCTCCGGCCTCAGCTTCTACATCTACTGGCTCACGAACTTCCTCTTTGACATCGCCACTTACGTGATCACCCTGATGCTCATTCTCATCATCTTCTTTATCTTTGGTCGCAAGGAGTACATCGGGTCCACGACGGCGGGGCCTACCATCGTGATGTTCATGGTGTATGGCCTCTGCAGTACGGTTTGCGCTTACGCCCTCAGTTTCGCCTTTCAGGAGCACTCTGCCGCGCAGTCCATCGTTATGGCCGCGAGTTTTGTGACCGGCTTTCTGCTGGTCATGATGGTCTACATCCTCTCCCTCATTGACTATACCAAGTCCGCCTCGGACTACTTGCGCTGGCCGTTCCGCATCGTGCCGTCTTACTGTGTGGGCGAGTCTATCATTAACCTCGCGATGAATCGGCAGAGAGAGGCGTTGGGCGAGGTGCCGAACCCGTGGGACATGGGCGTGATCGGGTGGCCCTGTGTCTACATGGCCATCGAGTTCCCACTGTTTGTGGTCCTCACCCTCTTCATTGACCACCCACGCCGGCGCATGTGGGGCCAGAAACGTGGCTATAACCGCGGGGCCCCTGCCGAGGTTATCGAAGATGAAGACTCTGATGTTGAAGACGAACGACAGGAGGTGTATGAGCAGGAGAGGAGGAACGTGAACGAAGACATCGTGCGTGTGGTGGACCTGCGCAAGGTGTACTCGAACGGCAAGGCCGCTGTGCGCAACATCACCTTCTCGATTCTTCCCGATGAAGTCTTCGGCTTCCTCGGCACGAACGGCGCTGGCAAGACGACGACGATTTCAATCCTCTGCCAGGAGTTCATACCCACCAGCGGCAGCGCCTACGTGTGCGGCTACGACATTGTGGAGAACAGCGCGGAGGCGCTGCAGTGCATTGGATACTGCCCGCAGTTCGACGCCACGCTGGACTTGCTGACGGTGGAGGAGCATCTTTGCGTCTATGCTGGCATTCGCGGTATCTTATATGAGCAGCGCCCCAAGGTTGTCTCGGGTCTCATGCGGCTGTGCGACATTACGGAGTACCGCAACACCACCTCGGCACAGCTGTCCGGCGGCAACCGGCGCAAGCTCTCTGTCGCCCTCGCCCTCATGGGGTCTCCTCAGATCGTCTTCCTCGATGAGCCGTCTGCCGGCATGGACCCCGTTGCGCGGCGTGGCTTGTGGACTGCGATTCAGCGCATCTCGCAGAACTGCTCCGTTGTGCTGACGACGCACCATCTGGAGGAGGTGGAGGCGCTGGCGGACTCGGTGGCCATCATGGCGGACGGTGCACTCCGCTGCGTGGGAGAAAAACTTCACCTGAAGAACAAGTATGGCAGCGGCTTTGAGCTGAGCCTCCGCATTGCCGACACGCGAATGAAGCAGAGGGTGCAGGACTTTGTGCAGAAGAACTTCGTGAATGCCGTGATGAACGAGTCCAAGGGCCAACGCTTTGTTTTTGCGCTGCCGCAGGACACGAAGTTGTCGGAGGCCTTTGCGTGCATTCAGGAAAACCAAGCAATACTCGGCATCACCGATTACAGCGTGTCTCAGACGTCTATCGAGCAGGTGTTTCTTCGCATCATCGAGCAACAGGAAGAGCGAATGGAGGACGGCGCCGTCGCAGCCGTGCCGCGTTTCACAGCGAGCCACGCCACGCTGCACAACTATCAGGGCAACTCTACTGCTTTGCGCCGCCACCGTTCCGACAGCGAGGGGTGTGGAGGGTGGAAGACAAAAGATACAAAGAGGAAAGCGGTGGCGATTAGCGTGGCGGCCCTTCATGCCTACCGCCAGCGCCAGTCCAACAGAGGTATGAGCGGCAGTGGACAGCGCCAGCACAGTACCACGGCGGACAGCCCGAATAGCTTCAGAACCAGCAGTTTCAGTAGCCGCAAGTGCAGCTCTAGCGGTGATGAAGTCGAGATGATGGAGAGGCCTAGTAGTGGCTTCCAGCGGACCCTCAGCTCCGCCCCCGTGCGCCAGGCAGGCGTGCATGACTCACTGGCCACCGCCGCGTTGGACGGTATCATAGGCAACTCCATCAACGCGGGGATGCGGCGGCGCAGTGCACACTTGGTGGAACCGGCTAACAACGACTACTCCCGCATGTGGGACGGAGAGGTGTACAGCGACGCCTACGGAACCTCGATGGCCGGGTCAGGCTATGGCTACGAGCAGATCTACCATACAGGGGTGGCCTACGCCAATTCGAATCACAATATCTATGATGCATCGGTACCGTCACCCCACTACCAATACCCTTACTACACTGCGAACGGTGGAGGGGAAGGCACGTAGCATCTCAAAATTATGTGCATTTTTTGTGTTAGCGTTCTATTCTCGTTGGCACTGCACCGTTCAAGACGGATTTCTCTCGTTGTATTGGCTGTATGCCCGTGGCGAGATCCTTCCGACGACGGTGCAGCGTGCACAGCGATCCAGCGCATTTTGCATCTCATTCTTTATTCCCTTTTATGTGTTACATTCAAATATTACTTGTTCTGTTGTGTTAACCGACGGGGGGCTGTGCCACATTCTTTCGCGTTCCCTTGTTTTTGTTTCTTTCCCCTGTGTGCGCTTCTCCCTTGGTGAATCATGTGTGACGTGCGGTTTCTCGTTAAGTTTCTGCAGTCTCCTTTTTTTCCTTTTTTTGTAGTGCTGCCGAGCGGCCTCTGGCCTTCGCTGTTCATGGTGCTTCTCCGCTGGTGGTGTCACTCTCTGTATATATAAGGAGCTCCCCTCTCCGCGGATGACGACGAGGATGGGTGCTGCTGTTTTTTTGAGTTCATATGCTGTATAGTTCCGATGGCTGCTTTTCATGTCTGTGCTGAGGTCGTTTGCGTTAACCCCCCCCCCCCTCTCGTCCCAACTCTGCTTTCCTAGGAAAGCATCATGCTGATACGCCTCCATTCTCCATACTGGTACATAGCAACATATATTACTATGTAGGTAAAAGCGTATGCATAGCGCTGCTCGTGTAAGTATAGTCCCTATATATATATATATACATACATATAAGCGTTGCGCATGAAATATTAACTCTGAACCTTGAATGTGGCCACGATGTATTTTCCACTTTTTGACTTTATTTTGTTTTGCTTTGTTTTCCTTGCACATTCGCTTTTCAATTTCTTTTTATATGCCTCTAATTTGAGATTTGATTGCCGAGCGCAACGCGTCGTTTTTCGACAGCGTGTTGAGTCCATGTAGGGACGGCGCGTCGTACTCTTGCTACCTGTTTGAGCTGTAGTGTTGCCCCTATGTAGGCATGTAGTTGAATGAGAGTAGGAAACCGCGAGTGAGCATGAAGCTGTTCCAGCAGCCGCAAAGTGTAGAAGCACTGATCTTGACCATCTGCATCTGCAAATTCTGTTCCGCTAACTATATTCTCGTCTCCTGCTATTTGGCGGAAGCCGTCTCTGTTTTTCCTCAACGAGCTCCCCCATCGAAGCCCTTTTCTTACGCCGATACGCCCGTTCGGTTCTTCACTCCCACGCTTTGCACCATTTCCGGGGAATTGCAGCGACGGCAGCTGCGCTCCCTTGAGCAGATTCAAAGGAAAGAAAAAAACGAAAGAAAGATAAAAGTGAGGGCAACATGACGAGCACCTCCACGCCGCTAACAGAGGCCGAGACGCAAGGTATGAGCACAGCAGAGCTTCGCATCAACTTGGAGCGCTGTGCACGTCTGATCGACCACCCCTCTCTCCTCCAGCGGCTTCCTGACCATGGCGAAGGCATCCGTCACCGCCACGTCCTCTTCACTAAAGAAGTGGAAAGGCGCGAAATAGAGTCCGCCAAGGCAAAAACCACAACTGATGAAGCGCCGCCCACCACGGAGGCGCTGGAAAGACGCAGACGAGACAACGAGACAGCGCAGTTGGCGGAGGCCTCGAAAATGGCGACGTCACCGGCAGACGCGGCACGAGAAATCGGAGAGAAGTACAAACACTGCCGTGTGTCGGTGGAGGACACCGTGCGCCGCATGTACGAAGGTGTCGTCAGCGAGGCGGAGGTCCAGCGAATTGTTCAGAGCGTGCCGCCCAGTTACTTCCTCACTTATGAAGAGACATGCGCGATGGAGAGGAGGTTAGCGAAGGAGGCGCGAAGGGCAGAGTTGCAGAAGCTTGCTGCGGAGTCTGCTCGGCAGTCGCTAAAGCCTCAGTAGGCGGAGGAGAAATCAGGCGCAGAGAACGTGGAGAACGTCAAGAGGTGTTTCTCTGTAGCATGTCCGTGCTGTGTCTCTTACAACCGGCAAAGAGTACCATTGAGCTGGCCTTTTCAGCAAAGAGTACATAAAAGTATTTGATTGAATGGAATCCACGGATGTGCTGAGGGCGGGTGGGGTGGGGGCCGCAATGAACTCTATACGCTTCGCTTCTTTGGATTAATTTTTCTACGTGAAAGATGCTGATGGTGATTGGCGTATTGTTCCCCCTCCCCCCTGGCGAAACTGTTTTGGAGTGCTACCGTAAGTGGCCATCGTCGCGCCTTACGCCGTCACGGCGACATGAACTGCATTTTCGTCTTCTTCACCCTCGCTGACACCTTCCGTTCTCGAATGGTTCTTCCCTTTGGCGTTTCCACCACACAATGTGCCTTCAAACCGATCGCTTCACTTCATCTCCCAGCAAAAGAGGGGAGAGCGAGCAAACGAAAAGGAAAAGGTCATCCTGATGTGGACTGTTATCCGCAAGCGCCAGGGTCTTTCACCCAATGTGGCACCGAGTCGCCCAGACGCCGAGTACGCCTGCCATCAGCGCTGCATTCAGCTGCACGAGGTGCGTCCTGATGTCCCGCCCAGCGATCCGGCCGTCTTTAGCAAGGCGTACGGAGACCTCATCTACGTTAAGATAAGGCGGTGGATGCTCGACGAACGCGAAGACGTTCGCCTGCAGGCGGTTGAACACCTGCTCGAGCTCTACACGGAGAAGCGAGAGCACTGCGTGATGAGTTTGCAGTACACAGTGCTGCCTATTTTGCTCCTTGCCTTGGAAAGCGACGAGAGCGCTGCAGTGCGCGAGCGTGCCGGCCTTGCGTTGGAGGTGCTGGTGCACGAGTCGCAGGCGCAGAAGCTTCTTCTTGAATCCAAAGATATTTTTGAGGAGCAGGAAGAGTTGCCCGTCGGGAAGACACCGGCGCTGCGCAACGTCAGCCCTATTTTGGCATCTTTGCACGACCCGAACGATGACGTCATCGTGACAGGGCTGCGCGTGGTTTTGTCGTGCCACGCATGGCAGAACTCCTTTGCCGTGACGGCCGCGCTTGTGCAGGGTGGTCTCCTCCCTCGTTTAGTAGAGCTCATTCAGCACCCGAACACCTCTGTGGCAATGTTCGCGTGCTCCGCGACGCGGCAAGCCTTTCAGGTGAAAGAGGCACATGTGCAACTGCTGAAACTTCATGTGGTGTCGGCTGCTACCAGCGCAATACGGAGCACAGAAGTCGTGTCGATGATCGCGGAGGCGGCCGAAGTGCTGTCTCTCATAGCGGAGTACCCACAGGGCAGGCGAGACGCCTTGGAGTGCCGCACCTTAGAAGCCCTTTGCCTGCACTTCTCCAATGAGAACTTGACGCTGCGGGTGGCCGTCTTCAACGCTGCAGCGCAGATCACAGTGTTGGAGGCCGCCAAGATGCAGGCGACAGAGCTT
Source organism: Leptomonas seymouri (assembly GCA_001299535.1). Taxonomy (NCBI): domain Eukaryota; phylum Euglenozoa; class Kinetoplastea; order Trypanosomatida; family Trypanosomatidae; genus Leptomonas; species Leptomonas seymouri. The sequence continues at coordinate 16,441 of LJSK01000233.1, forward strand.
GGTATCCCCGAGATGCTCGTACGCGAGGTGGCGGGCGAGGATGAGCGAGACGTGCTGATGTACATGCTGCGCCTTCTCTACAGCCTGGCGGAGTGGCCGGCAGCGCGTGTGGTTCTGCGAGAGTGCCTGCCGCGAATCGACGTCTTGAAGTCTATTGCGGAGGGCGACGATGTTGTGATGCTTGCGCTGGCGCAGTGCGAAGGTATCTTGAACAAGAAGGGACCAACGCCATCAAAGGAGCCGTGACACGGAGTGCTGGCCCCCGCTCCCCGCTTGCGTTGTTGGCGACAATGGCTGTATGTATACAACGCTGGTTTGCGTCTTTCCATGGCGTACAACGGATGTACTCTACGTTTCCCTCAGTGAAAGCACGACTAAACTTTTGGAAAAAGAAGCAAGACAAGTATGTAATTCTAGTTGGTCCCGCACACAACGCTGCTTCCGTTGCGCTGTGGAGCTCTGACGATTAACGCCAGCTGCGTTACTCTGCCCACTACTGAAGGCAACACGCTGGCCCTCTAATCTTTAGCAATGACGCTCCCTCAAACTGCCACCCGCCTTACACTAATTTTTAAATACATCCATATATCCATATATATATATATATATATATGTGTGTGTGTGTGTGTGTGTGTGTGTGCATGTTAACAACAACGTGCCTCTGACGTGCTTCCTTTGGCTTTGTCGCGCATTCTTCTTGACAGAGCACCCCGGGGGTCCCTAGCGCACTGCCGTCATATCGAGCGTTTGGCTCTCTTCTTTGCCTGCTAGGGTACACCACACGAGGCCCATTGAACAGAAGAAATGAAGAACGGGACTCAGCGGGAAAAGAGAGAAGGCCCCGGGAAGGCGACGATCGCTGCGAAGCCTGCACGGGAGCCACTCATCACTGCTGCTGCGTTCCTCGATGGCATGGTCGCCGTCTCGGGTGCGGCGGTGATGGTGAAGCAAGCCGAATTTATTAGCTTCCCCTCTGGCGCCGCGCTGGCCGCCTACCAGCTGTGCTTCTTTCTTCCGCAGCTCCTCACCACCCTCGCCGCGGAGCAACTGACCTCGCATTTCGACGCTCTGGCGCTGCTCATCTTCACGCTGATGTGCACCACCGGCAGCTCTGTTGTTCTGTCGCTCAGTCTCTCCCACCGCTCCCTCAAACTCTTTATGGCCTCCCGCTTCATTAACGGTCTGCTGCGTCACGAGAAGACGTACTTCGGCGTCACCTGCACCGCCCTGCACATGTCCGCAGCGCAACTCGGTGCGGCGACGCGGTACGGCATGATGGCGGGTATGGTCGTCAGCGGCGTGGCGGGGGATCTGCTGGTGAGCGCTGTGGAGGTGGCGCACCTCTTTACCTTTGTGGAGATTCTGGCGACGCTGCTCGTGCTGGTGCGGTACCTGCGTGGCAGTCTGGCCCCCTCGCCTATACACACCCGACGAGAATACGCCAAGTGGCTGCCGTCGCTATGGAGGGCTTCGCCGGCTGCCCATCACGCGCTGGCCGTCCTCGCCGCCGTGCTGATGGCCGCTTCGGTTAACCAAGTGGCTTATCCCCTCATGGGCCCAGAATACAAGCTGCCCTACGCCTTCACAGGCGCTCACTTATGCTTTAATATGGTGGTGCAGATGGTGTGGATGCCGCACTTCTTGAGCTGGGCAAAGCAACGGGCTGCCACGTGGAGGCCAAACCCGCTGCTGCCTGAAACGGTGGAGGCGAGGCTGATGGTTGTGGCCGCTGCTGCTCTGTTCGCCGGATGCGTTGCGGCCCCCTACGCCACCACGCACAGCCCGTTGCTGTACTACCCCGTGTCGACGCTGCTCGTGGACATTCCGGCAGGCACGCTGGCGTCTTTGGCGGCGAAGACAGCACAGGAGTCCTTTGATAAGGTCGCGAGTGACAGTGCGAAGGTGAGTCTGCTGATTCTCCACGCCACACAGCTGACAAAGTCCTTCGCCGCCCCCTTGAGGATCAGCATGGGTGACTACTACCACGACCGCAAACACACCATGCGCCTTGTCAGTCTTCCGCTTATGGCCTACGTACTGGTGTACGCACGCTCACAGAGCGTCGCCTACTCGGTGGCTGCTCTGGCCGTCGTGGCGGCTTACATGTTTTCGTCGACGAACGCTGCATTTGGAGGTGGCTTGTGATGCAGCCCTTTATCTTCCACCCGCGATGGTTCCACGACAGAGAGAGAGAGGGTGGGGGGGGGACGGGGGGGGGGCACAGGAAGACGCAGGTGGGCCCCGCTTCTCCCCCCATACGTGCGGCAGCCCAACTGCCCCACCCTTTTTTTTTCTACCAACGGTTGACGGGCAGGCGCGGCTGTCGCTTGTTCACCGTGCATCGTCTCTAAGCTTTATGCCTTCTCTTCCCGGCTTCCACGTGGGGGAGGGGTTTGCCAATGCGCACACGCCCACACCGGAGTGCTCCCACTGCTAGCCCTTGGCCACGAAGTGTCTTGTGGCGCTGCCGCTCCCCGCACCGCAGGACGTCAACAGAAGGAAGCAGACGTTGCTGCGGTGCTCACACGCCCGTTCCCTCATGCACTTGTGGAACAGTGCTGCTTTCTCTTGTTACGTATGGGCTATGTACCAAGTTGACTGTAAAATAGCGCGCGTGCGCGTGTGTGTGGATGTGTGTATGTGCTGTGCGCCGTTGATAGCCACATCAGCCCCTCTAAAGAAGGAAATGCATAAACAATAATCATGCTTACTTGCTGTTGTGTCTTGCTTCAGTGTCGAATTCAATCCGAGAGCACGTGAGTTTTCATCGTATGAAGTCATCGACCCTTCAGCAGCGGCACCTCATAAAAGAATGTAGGATCATAGGATGGCGCTAGCCCTACCAGTATGGCGTAAGAGCACCGAACCCCCGTGCTGCACTGCAAGAGCCTTCCCGCCTGCTCTGACCCTTACTGCATCTCCTGTACTGCAAGCACCGCCCCCTTGCGCTCTTCGTCTACTGCCGTCTTCCCTCGAATCGTTTGAAAAGCCTTTAGAGCGTTTTTTTTTTTTTCTTTTCGCTCCCGCAATGTTCTCTGCGAGCTTCGCGGACGAAGCGACGCGTGCACGGCCGTCTTTTGTGGGGGGGTCGGTCAGCGCGCAGGGAGCGTTTCACCCAATTCTCTTTTCGCTGTCGTCGCTCACGTCGGAAAACATCGACGCGGCGGTCGTTGCACGCCTCCTGCAGCCGCACTTCAAAGCCGGCGATTTCTACATCATCAACGCGGCCACCATCAACGCACCCGGCTCCGCATCGCCTGATGGGAAGAGAGCGGGAAGCGCTGCCACGTCTCACACCTCCACACCACGATGTAATTCGGAGCTAATCAAAGCTGGGGTGCAGCGCGAACTCGTGCGCATCGCTACTGCACGAGAGGAAGCGCGCCAGGCGGCGGCACAGGCCCAAGCTGCGCAGCTCTCCGCTTTGCAAGAGGAGTACCTGGAGGATGGCCTGTCGCCTGAGGACGCATTGGCCGCTGCCCAGGCAGAACTTCAGAGTCACTCGGACTCGGAGGAGGAGGATGAGATTGGCGAGGATGGCGATGGCAGCGGCGGTGATGGGAAGCGTCACAAGGGAGAGGGGGGCGATGACGCAGCCGCGAGGCGCTTACCGCCCTGTGTTTGCATCTTAAATCTCCCTCTGACGTGCTCAACGATCGACCGCTTTGCTCGTGGCATCCATGGCATGGCAGCAGCGCTGCTGCTCGAGTCGCGGTGCTGCGTGCGTGAGCTGGTGCCTGTCACCACCACCGTGACACAAAGTGGAGCTGCTGGCGCGGGTGATAAGGCGAAGAGTCGCGGTGGCGGTGCCAACAACTCCGCAACTGTGCCTAGTTCAAAGAGCAGCTTGCCCTTCAACGACGATCTTCTCAAATACCTCAGCGGTGCTACGACGCATCTGCAGGACGACGGCAACGGCCTGCCCAATGTCCTCGTTAAGCGTCTGGAGTACCCGACGGAGGCTGCAGATAAATCGCAAGGTGGCGCGGCCTCAACCTTCCGTCCGTCCGTCTCGCCTTCGCATTTCGTATCCACTCTGCATGCCCTGCTCCTTCGTATCTTCCGGTGCTGGCTGCGCTACGAGGCGTGGCGTAGCGATCGGGTGTTTGTACGCGTGCCGCCATACGCCCCTCCACGCGAAGCAGAGGCCACGGCGGAGGGCAAAGCCCTGGAGGAGCCAGCTGCCCCCATTTTGGACCTCCGGTTGGGCAAGCGGAAGAGTGCCGCAGCGCCAGGCTTTGGGCCGGATGCCTTGGCATTCACCAGTACCTCTGCTCTTCCTTCTACAGCAGCGGCGGCAGCAGCAGACCCAGCTGCCATCGCCGCTGCCCACCCACGCACCATGGAGGATGTGGCTGCGGAGCGCTTTGAGTACGGTGCGTTCATGCGGCGTTGGGCCGTGTCGCAGCAGCCCAACGTCCCACGAGCATGTGCGACGGCAGGGCTGTATGCGTGCCTCGCCGCCTGTCTTCGTCAGGTGAGTTGTGACCACGGCACGAGTACGCTGCGCAGCTGTGCAGAGACGTCCGCGGCCCAGCTGCAGGAGGATGTGAAGGCGGCGAGGGAAATGGTTTCCCACTCGTACGTGATGAGTAGCGGAGGAGGGGCGGAGGGATGTCTTCCACGAACAGCGGCAGAGGGGACTGCAACTGTGGAGGCAGCCACTCAAGAAGCGTTTATGACCCCCTTTCGCTTGACGGCGCCAGCAGAGGATCACAACGCGGATGCTGCGAACCTCGCAACGGCGGAGACAATAGAGGCGGCCCTGGCGCAGTTCATCTCAAGAGAGGTGGCGGGTGACGCAGATGCCCTCTCTGTAATATCTGCAGCCCTAATGTCAGCAGCGGGCGAAGGCGACGCGCTTCATTGGCTGCGGAGTGCTCTTGTACCGCGGGAGCAAAACGGATGGCACGTCTCCACGCGCCCCTGGCGGTCTGCCACGCTTTGCTGCCTGCACCGGCCCGCCAATCCCCATCGCATCGCGCACAGTGCCTTTGTCTTCCATGGGCTCACGACATTCCCGCAGTTCTACAACGACGAAGACTTTTTAGAAGCGGAGGAGCGCGTGGACGAGTCGGGGGAAGACGAAGAGGAGGAGGAGGATGAGGAAGACGAGGAGGATGTGCTGGAGGACTCAATCGCGGACACGCAGTCGACGGTCAGCGCAGACAGCAGCGCCCCTCCGTCGACTGCCAAGGAGCCGGTGGCGCCCACCACCGCCACCACCGCCCTAAAACAAAAGTCTTCACTGGGTACATTGACACCAGCTGCATCTCTTGTGGATCACACATCAGTGGTGTTGAGTCAGCTGCGGCGCCGCCGTGTATTGGACCAGGTACGCGCTTGCCACGCACGTCCCGCACGGCAAGAGGTCGGCGTCTCTCCTGATCGATGCCAGTCTGTGGTAACGGAAACAAACTGGATGCACGCCGTCGACGGCACGTTGATCGAGGTCGCGTGGACGGCGGCGAACAGCTGCCAGGTGCGATGCACGGTGATGGCCGACCCATCGGGCAGAGTACAAGGTGGCTACGTGCTTGAGTGCCCTGCACCGTCAACACCCAACACGGCTGGTAGTAACGATACTTCGCCTTCGACCACAGCGTTGGATGCCTCCGCCAGAGACCCGCTGCAGCAGTCGCACAGTCTCGAGCTGACCGTGGAGTCGGGCGTGCGTGGTTTCCTAAGTGTGGACGACCGGCTGCGCGTCTTCACGAAGGTGGTGGCCGACAACTCACACGCGGTCGAGCTGGCCGCCTACGCGCTCGCTGTCGCCGCGGCCAAGGAGGCTGCCGTGGCGCAGTTTGAGGCGCAGTTTAGCAAAGGGTCGAAGGCGGGAAAGGGGCGTGCCAAGGGTAGCACGGCCGCTACGCCACTCTCACTGGAAGACATCACTGCCACGCTGCTGGCCGCCCTCCCCCCTCCACCGGAAGCCGTTTCCTCGCCCTCCGAGTTGGCGGCCGCTGGCTCTTCCACATCGGCTGCTGCCCCGCCCCCGCTGATGCATGTCCACGCGTTGTTCCCATCGCATCGATGTGTGTTGACATCGGTGGTGTCGAGGGCTGCTGTACCGGGGGTGCGACTTGCACTTCTGCCAGACAGCGAGCACGCCGCGTCAAGTGTGTACTCCAACGCGAAGCCTTCGCTCTGCTCCCCGCTCTTCACGGTGCACCTGTGGTGGCAGGACAGACTGTGCGTGGTGCCCGTGCTGCACCTCTCCGCCGCACACTTCTACGTGGACGGCGTGGCGGAGCTTTTTTCGACGGACCTGTCATCTTCGGTGCGTGTGCTGCTGCACCCCAACGGCAGCTATCTAACAGAGGCCGGGGCGTACCGGCTATTCGTGAATCCCCGTGGCTGTTGCACGCTCTACGAAGAAGGCGCCCCCGCGTCGAGGGTGGTACACCAACTGCACTCCGGCTGGGCCGCTGCCGTGACGAACTCAGCGGTTCGCCGTGCGGAGCGGGAGGATGGGCTGCAGCAGGAGTATCTGAGCCCGGAGAAGGCCGGGGATGTCAGTCGGGGCCCCACTGGCGGGTTGGGTGTCCTGTCAAGGACGTTGTTCGGCCCTGGTGTGGCGGTGCACAGAGGCGATGGCCCTGACAAGTGGCTGTGGCAGGTAGCCCGCCTGCCGATGATCACCTGCGATGCGGCCACGCGCACCTTGGGAGCCGCCCTCGACAGCAGTGGCACGGATCGCCTGGTATACGCACCCGATCAGCATAAATTCCAATTGCACATGAAGGGTGCTCATAGCCTGTCCAGCAGAGTGGCTGCGACCTTTTCTCTTACGAGCTCCCGCCTAACGCTGTGGGGTGATGCAGTGCAGCTCAACGAGGAGAAGCCGCAGATCAGCGGTTTTGAGGTAGACTGCGCGTACGGTGGGGTGTGCGGGCGCGTCCAGGCGTCGCACCTCTACCGCGTCTCACCCTTTGGCCGGTGCACCGAAGAGGTTGCGGTGACGCAGGCCAACACCACGCACTGGCAGCTCGTGCTGCCGTCTCGGTACAAGCGGCCAAAGAAGAAGGAGCCCGAGGTGGTGCTGCTGCCGGAGTACACCAGCAAAGCCTTCCACCACGCGGTGGGCGGCCGAGCGAACGATGGGGAGTCGTCACCTGAAAAGGAAGGAGACACTGCTTCTCACACGGTAGTGCTGCACTTGCAGCGTGATCCGCCCGAGCCCCGGTACGAGGATGTTGCCACAGAGGACGGAAGCACTCCTGACGACGGTGACACACATAGCAGTGCGCAGGAGGAGCGAGGGCCTGGCTCCATTTTCGCGAACACGACGGCTGCTTCTGCCGGTGCGCAGGGGATGCAAGTGCAATGCGCCGCGTTCAACAACGACGACTCAACAGTGGCGATTGTGATGGACACCCTGTCGTGGTCGAAGTACGCGCAGTGGCTAGTGACGCTGCCCGAAAAGGCGCTGCATCTTCTGCCTTCGAAGGAGGCGGCGCCGACTCGCCCGTTTCGCGTACGTGCGTTCGAGGTGGAGGCAAAAAGCAGCCACGACCACGACCTGTACCCGCTCACCGTTGTGGACGACGACGCCGCCATCGAGCCAGCACCTCCGGCTCAGCGCTGCGTTTTTTATAGTTTTACTGACCCGTCGTCAGAGGCGCCGGCGTGGCACGTGTCTACGGAGCTCTCGACAGCACTCGAAGAGTGCCGCCGCGGTGATGGCTCGAATGGCACCGAGGTGGCGAGCGACCTCCCTGTTGGCCCGACGGAGGTACACGCCGATGCGGAGGAGAACAACGCTCATGGTACTCAGATTGCCAGCTCGTGTGAACAGCTCGAACTTGCTGAGCAGGGGGCGGTGGAGCAGCCCACGGACACACCTGCGCAACGCGAGAGGGCGGGCGAGGAGACAGGAAGGCTGTCGCTTCCTTCGGTCAGTCGCGTCTCTAGTGCGCTGAACTACTGGAGCTCGCCGTGCTGCCCGCGCTCACCGCTCCCAGAGAATCCCCCCAGAGCTAATCTTTATAAGAGCGAAACAAGCACATCCACCACAGAGGTCGCCGCGGACACCGATGCCGCTCCTGCCCGTGTGGTGGGGGGTGGCACCCCCACCCCGCCGCCGCCCTCCGGGCCGAGGACACGCAAGCTTCCACCAGCTTCTTCAAAAATGCCGCTCATGTACTCCTACACTTCCCCAGCAGACGAGCAAACCGGCACCACGGCCTCCTCTCGCTTTCACGAGCCACTACTGTCGGTGCAACCGCAGTTGGTTGACTTCGGCAACGTCTATAGGGGCCGCCGCTACGTTGCAAAGTTTGAACTGACGAACACATCGACTGTGCCATGTCGCTATCGCATTCGCACTCCCGCGGCACTGCGTCCGTTTCTTGTGCTATCCTACCCGCACCATTTCGTCGCGCCGGGCATTACGGTAGAGGTAGCTATCGAGCTCTCTGGTTGGCAGCCGCACGGCGTAATGGACTCGGAGTTGACCATCGTGCATGAGGGCGGCGTGGCGGAGGTGGGCGTGGTCTGGTGCACGACGGATGCAGCGCACAGCGTTCAGATGGGCCGCGGTGTGGTGTGCACCGGGTGGTCAGTCAGTAAGCCGGTTCTGCAACACCCATTAAAAGTCGCCGCAGCCGACGCGGAGGACAGGGAGGTGGTGGAGGAGAAGGTGAAGCGTGGGAGCTCCGACTCTGATGCGTCAACAGCAGAGCGCATCTTTTAGAATTGGCCGTGGTGCCACGCGCGCTTGCTGTTCACTCACGGTATTGCTAAAAACAGTCGGTCTGCGTGCACGCTCCTTCTCGCCGTGGAATGGTGCGGAGCTTCTCCGTGCCCATCGGCCCTTCATGTAGATTAGACCAGCCGCTTGGTGAGTTTCAGCGTCGACGCTGCACTCTCCAATCGAATGTATAAAGCGCTCTTTTTGTGCTGCTTGCCGCACATCATCATCATCTTCTCATGTAGCTGTCGTGCTGCCAGCCTTTTAGAGCGGAAGCGAGGCGCCAGCGAAGCCAAAGTTGATGGAATACAACAACGCTAACAACAGCGACTTATTCACAGTTTCCCCCTGCACGCACGGACCCCGTTTGGAGTGACTGCGCACGTGCTGAATGAAGCACTCATGTTTTCTTGTTTGGAGCGTGGGGAAGACAATATCTGAGAAGCGGTGTGCCAGGGGCGCTGCGTTCAACTGGCATGCCTCTCACCAGGCGGCTTCATTTTTCGTGGGTGCGCTTACTCGACTGTGCTGCGTGGTGCCCTTTGTAGGGCCTCTCCAGGGAGCAATCTAAAGAGCTCACTGGAAGGCTTCTGTTTATGCGATCCTCTCCTTCTTGTCCTCGCTTTCCTTTTGGCTGATTATTCTTCTGGCTTTCCGATAGGTGCCATGTGACGCGTCGCACGCTGTTGCACGCCTTTTTTTTTATTGCTCTGTGCTCTGCTCCCTTCTACACCCCCTTCCGCCTCCCCCCCCCCCCCCCGCGAGGGGCGTGCGTGAAGCCGAGCACCGACGGCCGTGACGCGATGGATATGGTCTACCCCACATACAGAACAACTCTTCTCCAGCCGACGCTGGAGAAGGCGTGGTTTTGCCAATTTTGCATTGGCATCCTCATCTGCGTGAACAACGGCGCGTGCTTCACCTTTGGCATCTTCAGCCCCTACATGAAGACCGGGGCTTTCCACTACACACAGTCGCAGATCGACGCTGTGTCCACCGTCGGCGTGCTGCTCAGCTACTTCTCCATACCAACTGGCTTTTTGTACGACCGCAAAGGCCCAGCTGCCACGCTGTTCGTGGGCACCGTTCTGAACGTTACGGGGTGGATGGGGATGTACTTTATTTTCAAGAACATGGAGCATCCGCTGCTCTCCAACAGCGTGGTGGTGATGGCCTTCTTCTTTGGTCTCTCCCAGCTCTCCGCCAGCTTCTACGAGACGGGCAGTGTGCTGACGAACTTGTCCTCGTTCTCTTGTTACCAGGGGCGCGTTGTTCTCATTCAGAAGACCTTCATGGGCCTCGGCAGCTCCCTTGTAGCCCAAATCTACGTCGCCTTTTTCGAGAAGAACTTCAGCGGCGTAGCGCCCTTCTTCGCTTTTCTGTTTCTCTACTCTGCTTTTGCGGGTACGCTGGCGGTGCTGTACCTGCGGCTGCCGACGCCGGAGACGCGCTGCGTGGGTCTCAACGTCGAGGACTCTCAGACGCGGGCCCTTGGCGGAGGTGAGCCACGGATGTTCCGCAGGCCTTTCAGCGTCGGCACTCTCATCTTGTGCGTCAGCGTTGCCTTTGTACTCGTCACATCGCTCTTCGAAAACTTCGTGGAGCTGACGGATGCGATGCGCGTGTGGATTGGGGTAGCGACAATTCTTTTGTGCCTCTCCTTCATTTCGATGGTTTTCACTACCCCGAGCTACGAAGTAAATCGATGGTGGGGTGAGGGGGAAGTTTTTGCGCAGGAGACGGCGGGACTTGAGGGACCGCAGACAGCAACAACAACTACGATGAATGCGGCTGGCTTGACATCAGCGATGCTGGAAGAGGGGGACAGAGCTCACGAAGTGGTCGAGGACGGTGCTCTCTCAGCGGAGGTGGCCGCGAGTGCAACACAGCAGAAGTCGCTTGACGACGACAGTGCTATAGCCAAGGGTGAGGCCCTGAAATACGGGACGGTTGCGCACACCTCCGGCTCGTTCCCCCCTCCTTCGCCAACTGCAGATATGCCTTACGGCGCACTGCCTGATGATCTGGAGAGTGCCGGCAATCCTTTTGCCTTCCACCTCAATGACGAGTCCCTCTGGGTGAATGTGCAGCACCGCGAAGTATGGCTGCTGTGGATTGTCTGCTTCGGCGCCTGGAGTGCCATGACGGTGGTGTCCTCCAACAGCAGCCAGATTTACCAGGCCCTCGCCTACGACTCCTTCTCCTTGACGGTCAACACAGTGTTCGTCTCTGTTTACGGCGCTGCGAGTGCGGTGGGCCGCATCATTGTGGGCTTCTTGCACCCTCGGCTGGCGCGGCGCCACATCCCCATATCGGTGCTGCTTCCGTTCGCCCCGCTGCTGAACATTGTAGGCCTGCCGTTGTTTCTGATAGCGCCCGCGAGGATGCTCTTTCTTCCCTTCTTCGTTGTAGGCCTCGGCGTGGGCTTTTCGTGGGGCAGCACGGTGCTCATCATCACCTCCCTCTTCACCCGCAACAACTGCGGCAAGCACTACAGCTTTCTCTATACGGCGGGCATGCTGTCCCCGCTTATCTTCAACATGGCCTTGTTTGGTCCGGTGTATGACCACTACCGGGAGGTGCAGGGTCACGGCAGCGACGGCTCCTGCGAAGGAGTGGTGTGCATTGCGGCGCCGATGCTCGTGTGTACGGCCTTGAACGTCATCGCGGCGCCTCTGGGGTACATCTTCTTTAAGCGGACGACGGCCCGTCGGGGGATCGTTTACACGGCGTAAGCGCTACCCTTCTACTCCTAATGATATCTAGGTGCTGGATGGAATTTACGTTTTCTTTTTCGTTTGTATTTTGCGCCTCCCCTTGATGCCCCTTCGCACACAAGTTTCACGCGTCTTCTACGTTTTTCCTTTGGCTACGCGTGTGCCGGGGTGCATTCAGCACGATAGCGGTGACCGGCGCGTTTGACGTTTCTGCTGTAGATCGTGCTGTAGTACTCTTTAAAAGAGAAGCAAAACCAAGGAGGGACAGCGCTGATCTTATTGAGGATGCGGCCTCGGTTTCGTGTTGACAGCGCGCTGAAAATGTAGCCCCAATGCGTCCACCGTGGAAGGGTGACAGCGACGCTCGTACAGCGCAGACGTAGCTTCTCTCACCTGCTCGTCTGGTGTCGGTCACGTTCAGTTGGATCTCTATTGGAACGAAAAGCACGTGTTGCGCTGTCCGCAAGCTCGTCAAAGTCATGAGCATCACCGCTCCTCGTGCGAGAGAGGGCGGTACTGTGGAAGGTCTTGTGCACTTTGCCTTGCCATTCCTTTGCTATTCCTCTCAACTTTTTTTTTTTTGGAGACAGAGACGAGTGCACACAGTCTTCTTCTCTTCTCTTCATGGAGCGCCACACGTCGCTTTCAACTAGCGGCACCGGTCACGGCTCCCTGTCCGCTATTTCCATTGTTGTTGTAGGTGGGGGTGGGGTGGGCAAAAGCTGCCTGACCATCCAGTACGCTCAGGGCCACTTTGTCGAGCAGTACGACGCCACCATCGAGGATGTCTACCGCAAGGCCATCACCCTCGACAACGTACCCGCCGTCTTAACGGTGGTGGACACGGCAGGGCAAGATGCCTTCCATGCTGTGCGCGATCAGCACCTCAGGAAAGGGAAGGCCTTCGTCTTGGTGTACAGCATCACTGACGCGGAGAGCTTCTCGCATATCCGCCGCATATACTCCAGTCTCCAGCGTGCCCGCATGGGCCGCCCCACGCCGTGTGTCTTGGTGGGTAACAAGGTTGATGAAGAGGCATACCGCGAGGTGAGCCACCACAGTGGTGCACAGCTCGCCGCGGAGATCAACGCGCCATTCTTGGAAGTAACTGCGAAGGACAACAGGATGTGCGAGCAGGTCTTTGAGAAGCTTGTACACACCCTTCGCAGCGGTTGCTGTGCCGTTGCATCTGGCGACGGTGCAGAGGGCGGTTCCAAGACTGCTGCGGACGGGGTAGTGAATGCGAACACTGCGACGCCACGGGGAAGTAGCTCGAGAGGGGCATCCGCCACCACGACCGGTGTGGCGGGAGACGGAAGTACCAAATCAAAAGGGAGGCGAAGGCGCCACAAATGCACGCTGCAGTGATGTATAGGCCGGTATACATTTGACTGGGCCGTATCGCAGGCTGATGCCGGGCTCCATCGCGGCGCAGGGGTCACAAGCTCTCAAGGCTGTGCGTTCTCATGCCCCCTGGACCCCCTTTTTTTTTTCGCTTTGCTCGCCTGCTTTTGAGGGGCGTGGCTGCTGCTGGCGCTCCCGCTTTAAAAAAAAAAATAGAAGCAACAATTCGCCCCTGCTTGTTTGTGGTCGTGCTCTTCGGAATGGGATTCCACCTCAGTAGTGCTTGCGTTCATTCTCTTGCGGCGTGCGCCCTTCGTTTCGCCCTTTGCTTTGGGGCAGTATGTGTTCTGCTCGTGAGGACCACCCATCAGGGGGCTTTTAGTGCCAGCTACACCCGAAACGAGTTGAACAACGATGGGCGTGCACCGGTGAAGGCGGTGGAAATGGATTTGCTTCGTTTTTGGACGTTGTTGCGGCGCTTCGTGCACTCCGAGCCACTGACACGAATCGGAGGTCCTAGCAGGGAATGCGCACGTTGCCCCACGTCACTTTCGTGTGCCCAAAGAGTTTGAAGTGTACGGGCAGTCGTCTTTCGCATCTTCACACACCGCGGTCTACTGTGATCCGCGATGCCCAACCGTTTGCTCTCCTCGACGGGGATGGCAATCGTGGACCGCAGTTGCACACCTGATCGCTCGCAGCGCATATCTCCGCTGCCTTAAAGGCAGGACACGCAGCAACAGCAAACACACGGGGCGCTTCATGGACAGCTCATACGAAGCTATTGAGCAGCCAATACAGACGGCAGATCAGGCAATCCTTTTTCGTATTACGACGTATAAACGGATTTTCTATACTGTCTGCAGCAACCGTTACAGGCTCAGGTGGCGCATGCTGCATGGCTCTCTTACCAACGTGTGATGTTTACAGGGCGTGAGCCTCAGGAAGCCGCTGAAGCCACTCCCACCAGAGGATAAAGTTGTCTACCTGCCCGACCTGGTCTTCGCCCACAACAAAGAACGCTCGCGACTGATTGAAAGTGGCTCGGCAAATAGAGTGCAGCCGCTCTCTGCGGCGGCGAGTGTGCGGCCTTCAGTGACCGGCTTCTTTTGAATCTCGTCTTTTTGTTTGAGCTCGCTGATAATTTTTGTTGGATTTGTGGAGTATGGCGTCCTGCCACAGACCTCGCGGGCCGCGACGGCGTCACCCACCCCTTTCATTCAGGTCGCTCTGCAACTTCTTCTGTTTGTCAGCGTTGACCGGGTGAGGTATCACTGGTGGGGCCTGCGTTCCACCGCCACCTGCTGCGTGTATCGCTCTGCCAGATCTGGGACGGCTACCAGTGCTTTGCGAGTCAGTGGGGCTGCAAGCACGTGCACCTTGCTGGGCGATCCTCTTTTACCCCGGGGTGTCACCGCCGTACCGGCTGATGACGTCGCTCAGCGGTGACCTCGCGGAGGACATTGCGTCATAGGTGTTAGTGCTTCCTTTCAAGCGGCTTGCATTCGAGGAGAACGAGACGTGGACTGCCTGCGAGGCGACTTTTCTAGCTAGCCTTTTTGCTGTAGAGACAAAGGGCGATAGCCGCTGCTCACAGCTTCTCGGAGAGCAGATACGGTGTGGTGATGCTGACGGGCCGGTAGCCACACGGATCCCTCTGCACCTTTTCTGCCTGAATTCTACCACAGGGGAGTACAACGCCGAGGATGTCTTTCGAGCGACGCTGGCAGGTGGTGGGTGTTGCCTACGACTCGGTGCAGGCGCAAAAAGGGCCGGATCGTGCAGCGGCAGGAGCCGCCCCGTAACGGCAACACCCCCGAAAAGTGGGGGGAACATCCAGCGTTTTCTTTTTGCTTCCGTCTCCGCTCGTTTGACGTGCTTTCACCGGTGCGCCACGACACTACCAGACTTCGCGTCCGGGAGGCGCTCGTTCGCAGCGCAACTGTCAGTACGGTCCATGCCGATGCGGCCCCCCAGCTGCGTGGAAACCTGCGGCTTCGTGTGAAATCGATGGCCCACATGGTGGGGCTGATGAGCGATGCGCGGCAGCCCCTAGAAGAGCCCGCAGCGACAACCACGTGCAGAGAAGGAGCTGACATGCTGCCAGGCTGCTACGATTGCGTGCTGAGCATCACCTTCACCGGTGCTGCGGTGTAAGCGGCTTCTTTAACGACGATGGCTGACTCCGAGCAGGAGACCCCCATTCCGCATATGCCATTTTCCTGCACGGTAGTCCTCCCCAGCGTGGCGCGGCAGCTAACTTCTTTCGTTTCTGAGCATCGCTGTTCGTGTGTTGTCTTTTGCGACGTGGTACCTGCCTCGGTGTCGCACCCATCTACTGCTTCTTATCTGTGCGGTGTTGGGGGCACCCCTTACACGCATGTTCTACGCGGGTCAACGCTCGACCAAGAACGGTGCTCATAAGAACACGGCTGAAAATAAGAGCTGATCTCTCTTCGATGGCAAGCGGGCCGTGCGTTGCCGTGCCATACGGCTATTTCCTTTTTTTACGGAAAGTCGGGAGACATCACTCATCGAAGTGCCAAGATACGCGTCACCACAGCCAATGTGCCTTTTTCGGTAGCCTAGTTGAGGGGAGGGACCCCCTCCCTCACTCTACTGCTCTCTGCTGGCACTCCCCGTCTCCCTCCTTCTCTTCTCTCGCAACTTTGCCTAAGTGAACGATACACGAAACACATAAAGTTCATATTGCAGTAGTCGAAGACGAACGCAATAGGTGAAGCAAGCACGCACGCATTCATTTCGATTATTGTTTCTCTTCAAGTACCATCTATCTTTATATATATATATATGTATGTAACT
>LJSK01000234.1:553-26513 GCA_001299535.1 Leptomonas seymouri
CTCTCTCTCTCTCCAAGCATTCCACAGAACTCTAAAAAGGTGTCTTCTGTTCGTATTGTTTACGCTTTCCCCGCACTGTGTATCTCTTAACACCACCACCAGCATCGACAACGTGAGCGCCCACACAGGTGTGCACACGCATCGCATCGTCTGTGTGCACGTTGGCGTTGACGCGTTTGTTTGGGACTCGCAGGTGACACCCTCGACTCCGTCCGTGCCGGTCTGGAGCTTCCCTCTGATTTCATTGCTGTTGTTCTCTTGGAAGGGCAAGGGTGCAGTCGGTCTCCCATCCACCTCGCACCGGCACTCTCTCCCTACTGTTCCACTAAAGCAACGACACACCCTTCAGTTCGCTCGTGGAGGCATGTCGACCACAACGCTCCCCTTCGTCGGCCAGGTCCGCATGGAGTGGTACCAGTCCCTCGATCAACTCAACTTCACCTTCTACGTGAAGGACCGCCAGCCTGATGACGTGACAGTGCACAAGACATCGACCACGCTGGAGGTCACCATTCGCCTGGACAGCAGCGGTCGCGATTACAGCTGCAGCTACGACCCCCTCTTCGCAGAACTGAAGGATGATGCACCAACCGTGTCGGTCCGTCCAATGAAGGTTGAGGTCTCTGTGAAAAAGACGCAGCCGTACCAGTGGCCTACGCTGGAGCGCCAAGGCGACGTCGGCGCAGTGGCGGCGACGGCGGCGGCTGAGTCAGCCCCCGCCCCCGTCAGCGACCAGCCAACCACCGCGAAGGACCTCAAGTATCCCAACAGCAAAGGAAAGGACTGGAGCTCGGTCAAGCTGGAGGACGATGACGACACGAAGCCGGAGGGCGAGGCTGCCCTCAATCAGCTGTTCCAGCAGATCTACGGTGGCGGCACAGACGAGCAGCGCCGGGCAATGATCAAGTCGTTCACCGAGAGCGGCGGCACTGTCTTGTCCACCAACTGGGACGACGTAAAGAAGACTACAGTGTCCGCGCAGCCGCCGAAAGGGATGGAAGCGAAGTCCCTCACTGAATGAAGCGTTTTATTCATTAAGTGCCTGTGGGCACTGCATAAAGATTTGCTATTGAGCAATTGTACGCGCGCGCGTGTTTGTGTGACGCGTGCGTCTGACGAAGATGATGAAGGCAGCAGCAAGTAGTGGCAGGGTATTGAGAGAGGACGAGTGCTTCTGTCACGGCTCTTTGCCGTTGATGGCTGGTTCGTTCTCCTGCCCCGTCAGCAGTCGGAGTCTCTAGTATTGGATTGACCTTAGGTGCCCAATTCCGTTTGTTGTTGTATTGAAGCCGAAAATGAAAAACGCGTCAGACGTGGTGAGGGCCAGGCGCTGCCCCCTCCACAAAACGTGTGAATGACGCGAGAAAAGCCGGTACTTGCTAATTAAATGATGGTGGTCGTAGTGAAGCAGAACGTTACTTACTGCATTGGAGCACAACGAGGCCTCTCTGGGGCACTACGTTACCCCCCCCCCGGCATTCCCCGCTGCCCGTACACACGTGCATCGTTCTTACCCCCCCCCCATCTGCTTTCTACTGAATGAAGGAGTGCAGCATAGAGCTCGCATACACACACACGCACACACACGAACTGTTGTTGCTATTCTTTTCTTTGGGGTGTATATATATATATATTAAGATCCTTATTGCAGTTTCTTTTGATAGCAGGGGCAGATCAGAAGGTGCAGCCTCTCCGGCATCAAGCATCCCCTCGCGGCGTCCTTTATATCGGCTCGCACAAAGTCAGAAAATACAAAGCCGCAAATCCCCCTTTGATCAAACCTGTTGCTGAAGCTGCGCCGGCCGTCGCGGAGTGGCACTTCAGATTTGAAACATCAAAGGTCCATGGTGGTTGCCGTTGCTAGTTTTCACTGGGTCCTGTGATTGACCAGACAACTCCATCTGCGCCCCTTCGGTGCTTACTTCAGCACGCGCGTTCCTCTCAACTTGCCGGGGTGGCAGTTGGATACTTCTGGTGTTCCCCGTCTTAGCACGCCTCCACGCTTCATTTTTTGTTGTGATTGTAACTCCTGCTTTACGTTCAACGTGTACCGCCTCGCCCAACTTGTCGAAGATGGCCTGCAGCGCCTCTGACCCCGCAGCAGATGCGGCCCTCGCTGAGGAAGTAGAACGCCGCCGCCTGCACCAGACGGAGGAAGAGTACGCGGACTACTGCGTTCTGCTGTGTCGCACTGGCCAGCTGCGCACCGGCAAGCTGCGGGCAAAGGTCTGGCGGGACGTCGTCATTGGCCGAAAGGAGGCCAAGCCGGTGCCGCTACTGGGCGACTGCATCGTTCAGCAGTTTCTGGAAGAGACGCGCTCACAGGCCGCCGCGGCCGCCGACACGCACAGCAGGGAAACCACTAAAATGGAAGAGTCTTTGAACTCGGCCGCGGGCCGCGAGACTCCGCTCATGGCAGACGCAAGCGGCGGGCCCGACAGTACCGGCAACACGCACGAAAACGGCGACGCCAGCGTGAGTGCGCCGCTGCTGACGCCGCGCAGCGAGGGCCGGGGCTCCGACAGCGACGTCGCGTTCAGCAGCCCCAACAACGCTGCAGGACCTTCATCAAGCGCCCCGCCCACCTCCCCTAACAGCCGCCGCTTCCGCCACCGCTCGCTTGAGCTAGAAATGCTGCCGTGCAGTAGTCCTCTGAATGCCACAGAGGAAAGTCAAACTTCACTCAAGACCCACGCACCGATACGCCGTCGTGCCATGTCGCAGTGCTTATATCGTGTGAAGTCCGATGCGAACCCATACAACGACCTCTGGCGAGGCAACGATCAGAGCGGAAGCGCCTCTTCAAGCAACGAGCTGTCGGGCAGCATTCTTCGGCCCATGGCCTGGTACCACCTGCCCGAGAACTGCCAGCCGCGCATCGTGGAGGCGGACGTCGAGCGCTCCCTGTGGAAGCTGTATCCCATACCCGAAGAGCGCACAGAGCGGCGGCGGTGCCTCAAGAGCACGATACTGCGCGTACTCCTACACAACACCGACCGCTTCTACTACCAAGGACTGCACGAGCTGATGGGCTTCGTCATGTACATGTTGAGCCCCTATCTGGACGCAGAGGAGGTGCTGTCGGTGTGCGAGGTGCTGCTCAACACTCGATGGCGGAAGTTCAGTGCACGCCGCCTCACCAACTCTGAGGCCATGCTGTATGCCGTTCATGCGGTTATTGCGCAGGAGGACCCGCCCCTGGCAGCGGTGCTGGAGTGGTGCGGCGTGGGTCCGGAGTCTCACTACGCCGTGCCGTGGGTGATTACGTGGTACGTGCACAACGTGGAGAGCATCGCCACCTTGGCGCGGCTCTTTGACTACTTCATTGCCGACCCCACCGGCACGGCGGTGATACACTTCACCGCCGCCTTTGTCTTGAGTCAGCGCAAGTCAATCTTTGAGTGCATTCAAACTGCCAAGGATGAAATCGGCGTCGACACGGATGCGCCAGAGGCGACAGAGAACGGCATTGTGCTGATGGCCCGCGTGTACACCCAACTCTCCCGCCTGCCCGGAAGCGTCCTGCAATCCATGGACGCGGATAGCCTCGAGGGCCTCATCAGTCAAGCAGAGTTCTTCGCCTCGTTGCACAGCGAGATGGTTCAGAGGGAGGAGGAAAACTTCTTGGGCGGCGATGTCAAGAAGCTCGGCATGCTGTCGAACGCGACCACGCGTAACGCGGCGCTGCGGCTGCTGTGGCACTTCCTGCCCCGTGAGTGGCGCAGTCCAGCCAAGGTCGAGTACGTCCGGCGCCTTGTATTCTGGACGAGCGTGATGGTAGCAGCCACTGCGGTGGTGTTTGGAACGGCAGCCGTAGATGCCAAGCAAGGCGGCTGGGTCCGTAATTTGTTCCACTGAGCTCACTTGGGGTGCCTTCTCAGAATGTATATGCATTTCTATTCATGATTATATATTTGTGTCAGTATCGTTCTTCGCGGGCGCCCTGGTCATGTTGTGGTGGACGACTTATGTCTGCCTTTAGCTTCTCTTCGGATGAGCGCGCACACGCAGCGTGCTCCTCGTCTCATCGCCAGCTTCGTACATCCTCCCCCCCCCGCCCAGGCCCGACTATCACCATCGATGCCGGCTAGTGGCGCTCCTTCTTCCCCGGCACAGGGACTGAAAACGCAGCCCTCGGCCCCCTCCACTCTCGTTCATGTCGTGCTACCGCCAGGCCAACCCGACAGCGACCGTCAATCGCTCCAACCGGCGTGACGCAGAAAGAAGGGCAGAAACGCCGTGCGTGTGTGGGGAGTAGAGGAGTGGGGCGACTTCGTTTGTCCCTTCACTCTCGCGTGCACCATGCTGCGTACGGCGACGATTTTTTAGTAAAGGGAGCGGTGTGCAGTGCATCGGTGGACTGTGTTGGCACCACCAACGATTATTGCTGTACGGCAAAAATAGGAAGAACAAAGCTCTTGGGAGCCGCCGTTTTAGAACGGATGCGAAGCCCTCCAATGAATGAAACGCGGCCGGCCTTTGTTCAATCGACGCCGATGCGCAGGAGGAAGACCGGGGGGTGGGGAGTGCGTCCTCTCGGCGTTATTGGTCATGCTCGTCCCCATGCTGGGGAGACTTCTCCTCATGCAAGGCTAGAAGAGTTCCGCGGTGGAGCGCGTTCTGCTCGCTCCTTCGGATCGCTGCGGTTTGTGTGTTGCAGCATTCTTCTACCTATTCTCCATCTCTTACGTCTCTGTGCTTCGACTCCACACACATGCATACACACGATTACTGGGCCCTTCGCCCTGTCACTCACCAACCGCTGCTCACTGTGCTGCCGCGACTGGTCCCTAAGCAACAGACGCAACGAGGCAAAAGGGTAGCAAGGCATGGCCGGCTACACTGATGCGGTGGTGCTAGAGGCGCCGGTCTTCTGGTGGCCTTCAGTGGGAGAGCTTACCAAGCATCCCTTGGACTTTCGTCAGTCCTTCCTCGCCTCGGTGGCGGACGCTGCAATGCCGTGGCCCTGCGGTGTAGACAACGAAGCTGATCATGTGTGTTTGATGCGCACAGTGGGTCTCTCTCGACTCGGCCGCAGTGTGTGGATGACGGCGGAGTGGAGCTCGATGGAGGATGGGGATGAGCAGCCGTTTGTAAAGGTGTGGAGCCCAGTCCAGGCGGAGGCATTGTTCCTGCCTGTCTGCACCTCCGTTGGGCTCGGTAGCAGCGTGACGACGTTTGAGGAGCTGTTAAAGCTCAGTGTGCCTCAGCTGGCTCGTGAGGGCCGAATTCGGCTGACTCACCGAGCCATCCCGACGGGCCTTTGTAGTCGCTCCACCTCTGCCAATCGACTCTTGGAGCGTCTGCACCGACGTGTTCAACAGCACCTCGCCTACCCACTGCTGCGCAACGCGCTGACACAAGTACATGCTTCCTCGCTACAGCACTTGAAACGAGTCATACCGACTGCCGCGGCTTCGTCGCCTTCGTCCCCGGTACCGCCGCTTGCTTCATCCCCGCCCGCCTCTGGCTCCGTACTGCTCACCGGCGACACACCAACTTGGAAGCACTTCATTGCCCTTCTGCAGCGGAGCACGCCCTCCCTTTTTCCTGTAGGTGGAAAGCACGTGGCTGCCGTAGCGCTGGAGGTCCGCCGGCTGAACTTTGCCGAGGTGCTGACGCTGAAAGAGCACGAAGCCCTAGAGACAATCGAAGTCGCCCTGCGGCCCCCGCCCCTCAGCCCCGCCTCGTCCAACGCAGCCGTCAGGTCCTTCCTTCCCTGCCTGCTCATCGTACTGGAAAGCCTGCACATGTTAGAAGCCCATGCAAACTCTCTCGTAGCCGGCGTCACGCATCAGCTCTGCATGTGCCTCGAGGCTGTCCGGGGAGGCCCCGTGCCCGCCCTCGTGTGGTCTTTCGCAGAGGACACCAGCGCCATCCCTGTAGCCCTGCTGTCCCGCGTGGGGGCCCAACACATTCGGCTGTCCACCACTACACCCGAGGCGCGCACCGCATACTTGATGAGACGCATGCAGGCAATGCGGCAGCACACTGCTGTTGATGCGGCCGCTCAAACGGCGGCGATGGCAGGAGTGGCTGCCTTGACGGAGGAAACGGCGCGCTGGACAGTCGACCGCCTGGTGCGCCTGCGCGACGCTGAGTTGCTAGAGATGTGTGCCGCGCAGGCGGGGGTCTCGACATCCTCTCCGCCGTGCAGTCCAGAGGCTCCATCCCCCTCTGCAACTGAGCACAAGGATTGCCCTGGTAAGACGATAGAAGAACCGGTGCACGCTGTGTATCGCCACCTCTACGGCATAAACGACAGCATCCGCAACGTGGAGGAGCTGGTGGTGTGGCCGCTGACCCACCTGTCGCTGCTGCGTGAGCTCTCCATCCCCTGCTCCAAAGGTGTTCTTATCTGCGGCCCGAGCGGGTCTGGCAAGACGGCCCTCCTTTCGGGCCTCGTACGCCGGTTGCAGCTGCCTGACACTCGCAGCGTTCACGTCCTTTCGGTGGATGGGCTCTCGCTGATTGATAAGGAGGTGGGTCGGACCGAGAAGCGCATAGCTCAGCTTTTTGAAGCAGCCCGGTCGCTTGCCCCAACGGCGCTCTTCATTGACAACCTCGATGCTTTGGCCCCCCCACGCGGACGCACCACCGCGGAGATGAATACTACTGGCGATCGCACGCTGAGTACGCTGCTCACGCAGATGGACGGTGTCAGTGATCAGGCCGATCGCGTAGTTGTTGTTGTGGCCTCGGCACCGTCCGTCAGCACGCTCGATCCTGCGGTGTGCCGTCCGGGCCGGCTGGACGTGCACGTGCAACTGCGTCTGCCTCCAGCTTGTGCCTCGGCGGCCTTTATGAAGCAGCGTCTGCGAGACTTCATCGCCCACATGCAGTCTCGGCTCTACAGCTCAGACGAAGACGACGCGGAAGGCGAAGTTGCCAACGAGTTTGTCAGCGGGTTGGTCGATGCACACGTTGCGGCGATGACAGCAAGCGCGCTACGTAACGGAGGCGGGGAAGGTGAGGGTGGTCACGTCGACCCTGCAGGCACGGCTATAGCAGCGATGTCGCCTGCGGAGGCGTCTGCTGTGGTGCGAGAAGTTATGCTGTACGTTGCTGAGCAGCTGCGTCAGAGCAGGTCTAGTGATGAAGAGCGTAAGAGTCGCGATGTGTTGAGGAGCGAGATCCAGCAACACGTGACAGCCGCTTTTGCGAAACTCGACACGAGGGGGGGCGGGCAGGTAGAGTGATCCTCTCAGGAAGGAGTGAGGGAGATGTAGTCTCTCTTGACGTTTGCAATGTGAACTGACTTAACCGAAAATAAAGGACGGTGCTACGAGACGCTCCAAGCCACCGCGACATGGGTGCACCGTACGAACGCCTGAGGTCTCTGTCTCTCCCTTTGGCTCGCTGCAAGCAGCGTGGTGCGCGGCAACTGAATTAATGGATGCTGAACTCGCACGTAGTTCTTCTTGACTTTGCACTTTCATTTCTTTTAGGTGATACGACCTGAAAGCGTCGGCACCGATGTGTGGGTGGGTGGGCGTGTAGCTGTGCGCGTCACGCGGCATCCCGCACCCTTCGCGGATTTAACCTCCGCCACCACCCCGGCCCCCCCCCCTCCCCTTCACCTTTCCCTCCTCTACTCTCTGGTGGGGCGCTCTGTTTCTTCTGTTATTCATCCGGAAGTTGTGTTAGGACTGTTTTCACCCTTCGTTTTGCGGTTTCTACAATGGAGCCAACGGCATCGCTGTCGGGTGCCTCCGCTTCTCCGCCGACACGCATGTACAACGCTGCCGATGCCTCGGCGGCGGCGTCCTTAGGCGATAATAAAGCGTCTCACCGACACAAAGGAGGGACTCTGCACGATCGGCTTCTGGCCCGCCGTCACGAGACGATCGAGAACTTCAAAGCCGCAGCACGGCAGTACAACAGCGAAGTGGACGAAGCTCAGCAAGTTCGAATTGGGGAGCTACACCGGAAGATTGCGGAGAGCCACGAAGAAACCGCTGCGTTGCTCTCAGTGGAGCAGCAGCGGCTTGAGGAGTGTGTCAGCGAGTGGCAGCCATATGAGGACGCGGTGCAGCGTGCTGCTCCAGACGACATCCTGCCGCTGTACACCGATCGCTACCACTCAGCCCCGGACGAGCAAGGGCGAGCGAAGGCGTTAGACCTCATGAAGCAAAGTCGGATGCGAGTTGTGCGCCACTTCGTTGAGTTGCGTGACCACTACAAAGTACGCATGGCCGCCATAGAGGGATCCTTTCACGCGATTGAGGCCGCCGAGGATGCGCGGCGGGTACACATCCAGGAGGCTGTGCGAGACTTGATGGCCAGCCTCACTAGAATCGCGGTGACGAGCACGACCGAGTCGCAGGTCCTAGCACAGCGCATCCTGCACCACACCAACGAGCAGCTAGGGCAGAACTATCTCACCATGCAGATGCTCGCCACACAGTTGCGCCAACGTGAGCTATGGAAGCATCAGCAGTACCAGGACACCCTTGCCACCGTGTACCGCAGTACGCAGCAGCACATGGCCAACCGGCACATCACGTGGGCCATGACGGTGCTCCGCTCCGACGTATTCCGTCGACCTGAGGGGAGACTGCAGTCTGTGCACGGAGCCGGGCAGCTCATCACTGCTATCCGCAAGGAGGCAGAGGAACTCGTTCGCGGCCTGAGCGAAGTCGTCACCTCTCTCCAAGTCGCCCAGCCGAGCGCCGTCACAGCGGAGTTGCAGGTGTGCGGCGGCAGCAGCACCAATGGCTGGTTGCGTAGCTTCCAGCCCAGTGTGCAGCAATCGGATGTCTTTGCCGGTGAGGACCCCCACGCGGTGCTGGGGGAAGCGCAGATGCGAGCGAGCGTTCTCTTGCGCCACTGCCGTGCGCGCTGCGATGACTTCATCATGCGTCTGCGCGCCGAGGAGGAGGTGCGTGCGCAGGCGGCTTCCACGTTGGCTGCCCACGTCTGCCAAGATATCACTGTGATCGCCTCGCCGCTCAACGAGGAGATTGCGTTGCTGCAGGCTGCATCGCTGGCGGATGAAGATGTCTCTGCCAGCAGCACTGGCGGGGTGCCAGGCGAAGCGGGCGGCGAAGCGGCCGTCGATGCCGCTCTGCGTCCCCTCACGCAGCCCCATGCTGAAGTGCTCCGCCTGCTAGAGGCTTTGCCGACTGCCGGGACGTGGTCACAGACGGTGCCCGCCATTGTTCAGGAGGGGCAGTGGTTCGTGCAGACAGTGTCACACGGACTGTTGAACGGCTGGCAGCTCTTCTGCGTCTATGCAACGACGTCGAATAGCAGCATGTTGGTGCACCTGGAAGGCGCAACCGACCTTCTCTTCTCCTTTGCCACCACGCTGCTCGGTACCACGCGTACCTTCTACGCGCAGTGGCGTGAGCAGGAGAAGGACTACCAGGACTCCATCGCAGAGCTGGAGCGGCAGATGCACGTCCTAGAGGAACAGCTGCGGCAGGATGAGTCGCCCGCGGCGGCCGCTGCCCGATATGCGGCCGGCATCGCCTGTCTGCAGTCCATCGCAGACGCACACATGCGCCATTACGAGGGCGTGCGCGGCCGCATCACGACAGCGGCCTCCACCGTGCTGCGAGTCGGCCAGGACGGCATGCGGGAGTTGAGCGCGCAGTTAGGGCTTTCGCTCGCGCCGCTCAAGGGGGAAGAGTTCTCCCCCGAGACGTCCGTGTGCTTCTCTCCGACGCACCGCAACTCCGCCAGCCTCTCGCAGCGCGGGAGCATGCGCACCAGCTTCATCATGACCGCCTCCACACCGTCTCGCATGAGTACGACACAGTTGGATGAGGAGGAGATAGACACCCGACCGCGGGTGACCGCCAGCCACGGGGAAGACTTCATTGAGGTGAGCCCCAACTTCCATTTTGCCTGCATGGTGCAGCGCGGCGAAGACGGCGCCGCCGGTGCAGCGGGATTATCCACACAAGACGAGAAATGCAAGCGGAACGGCGCCGGTGAGGCGGCAGGAACGGCCTCCGGTGCAGAGCCCGGGATACCCTTTCAGAAGTTCTACCTGGGCCTGCTGCCGGATCTACAGCCTGGTCAAGACCCTCTCTTCCTTAGGCAGTCGGAGGTGCGGCGCTGGAACAAGCTTCTTCGGCAGGTGCTGCTGGACTGGAGCCTGCAGCTGCAGCGGCAGACATGGGGGAACTGGCGGCTCTACACAACGGCGCTGCTGGCCGACGTGCAGCGGCGCGTCATGGATGTCCTGCGCCACCACCGGCGCCGCCCCGCCACGCTGCAGGCCGACATCTACGAAGCCCGAGTGCGGGAGTTGGCAGATATCAAGAATAGAGGCGAAAAGCTGTTGGCACGCATTGCAGAGCGGGTGTCGCGCGTGCACACGCTGCAGCAGGCCTTCCTTACCCAGCCTACACACAGCGCGGCCGACCTCGCCCTTTCGGAGGAACGCGTGGAGCTGATCGAGTCGGTGCGCGTGGCCAACTCCGTCAAGGCGGTACAGGCGGCCGCCCACCGCCACGATGCGCTCTGTGCGCAGTACAACGCCGCCCTCGCCGACCGCTGCTCGGAGGCGATGCAACACCTGGAGCAGGCACGGGACACGATCGAGGCGGAGTGCGCGCAGATCCTATGCGACCGCGCAGCGGAGCTGAGCGGCGGCGGTGCGGTCGCACAGTTACCCGCGGACGACCCTCTTCAGCTGCGCGTTGCGGATCTGCGGTCGCAGGCGCAGAGAACCCTGTCGGAGTCGGCAGCCGCGATGGAGACGCTGCGCAGCAGCCGTGCCGCTGAGGTTCAGTCCTGGAGAGAGAAGTGGGCCACCGTGATCGAGCATAGCTCCGCGGAGCTGGACCTCTTCCAGGGTATGCAGGAGGGCCTGTCTCGGCTACGCGCAAACGTACAAACGCTGCTGGCTGCCTCCTCTGCGGAGGAGGTTGCGCTGGCTGCTGGAGTGGCCCAAGTAGCGGAGGAGTCGGCCAAGGCGCAGTCCACCAACACATGCGACCTTGCCACCTCCCTACAGGCGCTGCTGCGACACGACGCTGCGGTCAATGAAGCGGGAAGCAGCGCAACCAGTCTGGAAGACTTACCATCTGTAGAAGACATGGAAGGGGCTGTGATGCACGCGCTCGAGGCGGCGAAGATGGAGCAGCGCGAACGCGTCCGCGGCGCGCCGGTCTGTAGCGTGTTGGCTGTGCTGGACGAACTCCGGGTCCCGCTTTACAGCTACGGGTGCCGGCTTGGCGTGTTGGCGCACGCTGCTGAAATGTGGCGCATGTCGCCCCCTCATTACTTGCTGCCGCAAATGCTGGGCGACGAAAGTCTCGGGCACCGCCTCAGCCGCGGCAGCAGCGCCGGTGGATCCGGCGGTGCGCGTGGCAGCAAACGCGCGAAGGCCGCCCTAAGTGCGCAGAGTGCTGCGGTCACCGCCTCCATGGGCCACACACTGATGCCCCCACCCACCGTGACAACGCTAATGGCACAGGTCAAGCAGTGGACGTCGGAGTTAAAGAGCAGTGCCGAGAGCGCCGTCCGGCAGCACCTGGAGGCGCATCCCGGCCCCTTAGACCGCCGCCTGCCCGGCATGACGGAGGGCACAGAGGCGAGCTTCTTGTCGGCAGTGTCGGCTCTCTGCCAAGCTCAGGAAAACTCAGTGCGCACCTACACGGACAAGGCAGGCCCCACCTACCGCCAGCACATTCAGGAGCTGTGGAATGTGCTGCAAGGCACGCCGTCGTTGCTGGCGGCGACGCTGGAAGCTGAGGCCGCCATGGCCGCCCTCACTCGTGTTGAGTGCGTCCTGCGTCCGTGGCAACGCTTTTACGCGAAGAGCACGCAGCAGTGGCAGCGGCACCGCGGCTCGGCGAAGCTGTCCCTGGCCAGCCAGCTCAACTCCTCAGTTCTGACTACGCTGACGGAGGCAGAGTCGAAACGCTTCTCTGTCACGGACCACGCGCTGCAACGCTGGTGGTCGTGGGCACTACGTGAGCTGCAGGACGAAGCCGGCCTGCACGTCGCGCGCTGCTGGACGGCGTTGTACACATTTCTGCACCTCCTCAGCGGCCTCGTCTCACCGCAGCACCTCCTCTCGACGGTACAGGTTGTGGAGGGCGGGCAGCATCGCGGACTGCGGCACTTGCTAGAGCTCCGCGCCCAGCGTGAACGCACGGCAGCCGCCATGGACTCCTTAGCAGTGGCGAGGCGAGAGCCGCGCCTGCAGGAGACAATGCCGCTACACCGCGCCGATCAGCCAGGCGCAGCCGGCAGCAGCAAGCGACACGCCAGCAAGGCTGCGGAAAAGGCCAGCGGAAATACGAAAGACCCCAGCAGTGCCTCGGTACTGACACCGCTGCCCTGGGGCGAGGTGGAGCTACCAGGGCTACCGCTGAACGGGTGTGCGCCACTGACGCAGTACAACTCGAGTCACCCGCAAACGGCGGTGCCACCGCCTGCTGCGGCCACCCCCTACGTGCCCTCGGCGGCTGCCTCGAATGAGAGCAAGACAGCGCAGCAGAGCAGTCGGCGACAAAACGCAAATTACGCCGCCTCTGGGGGTGCCGGAAATAGGAAGTACCCGTCCAACGCATCGGACCCTCCGGCAGCTGGAGCGGCCGCGACGCCCGTCAACACAGTTGAGCTGTCTATCCCGCTGGTTGTGCCGCGTTTTCCCCTTGCGCTAGAGTGCGTGCAGCTGCTACGCAACTTGGTCTGCACCGTAGTAGAGGAGGACAATGAGGCGGCGCGGGTCATTACGGAGGCCTTCAGCTTCTGGGAGCGGCACGAGGCCCAGCTGCGGCAGACGTGGGCACTCACCATTGCGGAGCTTTCCTCGGAGCAATTGTAGACGCAGAGGTCCCCGATGAGAGCTCCGTGAGGGAGTGCGGGCCTCGATTGCCTTTACTATCTTTTTCTTGAGGAGGCGCATCACGACTACCGCGGGCATGTAATAGCATTACGAGTCGGCGTGGGCTCCGATGGGCAGTGGCACGTGAGGCCTCAGCTTCGTTGTGGCTGACTCCCCCGCGGTGCACCACGATGGCCTCGATGTTTCCCTTCTCCCAGTCATGTACATACAACTATGTTTAATACACCTCTTTTGCTTCCAAAACAAACGAACGGTTGACAGAGGAGAGGGCTGTTCTGACGCGCGTCCCTGTGCTCCTCCTACTCCCACATACACACTCCTTTCAGCGGCTCTGTGTAGTAGGAATGCAAGGTCACGACAACCCCCTCCCCCGCCTCTATGGTAGGGGTAATGTGCGAATGCCGGGGTGCTGCACCGCCATGCCTCTGCTATGCCCCAACCTCCCCCTACCACATACGCACGCACACCGTCACCAACGCTCATGCTCAAGGAAAAGCACCTCTCCCTCGTTGTTTTCCTTTCCGTTTCCATCTCCCGGCTACCGTGCCTTACGTTTTGCTGGGGTGCGTGTGTGAGTCGCCTCTTTTCAAAGTTCTTTTGCAGGACTGGCGCGCTCTGCTGCAGTGCTCCGACACGCCTCTTAAGCTTTCGTTGTTCAGAGCACGCTTCTCCGCAACGCCCACCTCTTTCGACTTCGTGAGTGTCGGGCACATTGCGTACACTTGTCTTCGCCGCTTGTTGTCTGTGGCTCCACAGCACACGAGCAACGCGCGTGCGTCTAGGCGTAATCGTAGGTAACGTAAAGGGGACATATGCATCAGTCGATGCCCAGCTCAGATGACTTCCCCACGCTGGTGAGCTCTTTGCAGGCCACCACAGTAGAATGGAGCACGCTCGGGGCCTCCTCCCGCCTCAGCGGCTCCGGTGTCTTCAGCGGTGCGAGCCTGCGCAACAAGTACTTCCGCTTTATGCAAGTGCTCCACGAAATCGAAGAACTCTTCACCAGGTATCACTTATCATCGAGCCCGGTTCTCATTGCCTGGTGTGCCTCTCTCCAGGAGAGCAGAGTTGCCCCGCACTTTGTTGGGCTGTTGGTGGACCTGGCGCTCCAGGGAAGCCTCCCGTACCTTGCGTTGAGTTGCTGCTTGCGGCTCGTCGATGTTTTCCTAGGTTGGACCACGCGGCCCAATGCTGGCTGTGGCAAAAGTGATGACGGCTCTGTGGTCGCGGGAGGTCTGAGCAGCCCGGTGCTCGTGCCACCCCACGTTCTCGCAAAGTATGTGGAGCAGACGTGGAGCGTCATACAAAACTTGTCACACGACTATACGGGCACCTCCACGTCCACCGCCACGTCGGCGCTCTGCAGCGCACTGCAGCTGCTGCCGGTTCTGCTGCGGTGGAGCGCTGGCACCTCACTGCTTCCGGCCTTCCGCAAAAGCCAGCTGCCGCACCCTGTACGCATGCAGTCGGAGGAAGTGCGTCTCTTCGCCTTCCGCAGCCTGCCCCTCGTTGTTCGGCACCAGCCGACCACCGCCGCTCCTCAAAGCTGGGCGCACGAAGTCATCGAGTACGTTAGACGGGGCTGCATGAGGTGCAGTAACATCGCCGTGCGCATCGCCGCAGGCTCCTCCCTGCGCGGCGTGCTTGAGAATGGCCTCCGTGTATCTTCGCCCGCTGTCGCCTACGCCCTCATGGACATGCTGCTCTGCCTGTGCGAAGATATGGCGCCATACAGTGTCTCCGATGAAGTGCTGCACGACGTGGGTGTCTCCATGGGCTATCTACTCACCTTCTACCAGAGCGACTTCACCGCCGACTCGTTAAGCGACGTCTTGCAGGCTGCGGCACCGCAGTCGAAGACAACAGCTGAGGAGCGAATCGACGCACACCGCAGAGGAGGGGGTGGCGGTGGGGGCGGAGTGGGTTCCGGCACGACATCGGGCACTGCGGGGGCCGCAGCTGGTGCGAACGTCGGCCACATCCGCTGGAAGTACGTTGGTGGTTCCGACGCGGTGGAGGGCAGTCGGGTGGTGCAGCGGTGCTTTAATGAGTCCATGACTCGCACCGCGCAGCGTGCACTCGCCACGGCGCTCGCAACTCTCTGCAGCGTCTGCTCGACCCCCGCCACCACCGCCAGCGTGATTCAGTGCTGCTTTGTTCTGCTTGTGCCCATCGACGGGGACGCGAGGGCCTACATGCCGCGACTGTTGGCGGATGCAATTCAGGGGTGGGCGCGGCAGCTTCCGTCGAACGCGTATCGCGTGGTGCTGGCAGACGTCCTGCGCGGCTACGTGCAGCGGCCCAGCGAGGACAAGGCGGTAGTGCGCACGGCCATGGTAGCGCTTCAGGGTGTCGTGCAAACTCTCTCCTCGTCGTTGGAGATTGCCTTTGACATTGCTGGGGATGTCCTGGCGGCTGTGACGGCCACGCCGAGTCTCCTGCACACAGGTGTCGAGGTACTGGGAGCCATGGCGCGCACGAACCCCCTGTACGCACGCCAGCTGCAACACCAATGCTCACGTGCAGACAGCGCCGAGGTGGCCAACGCGCTTACGTTTCAGCTGCATATCCGAGCCCTGCTGAAAGCCTCAGCGAGTGCTACAGAAGCTCTCGGGCGCAGCCGTAATAGCGATGGTGATCTTTCGGCAATGGAGGAAGCAGACGACGCCTTCGGTGAGGGGGACCACGTATCGCTCGTGCACGTGTGCATCCGCCTCCTCCTGCGCTTCAGCCGCGGCGACCCACCGCGGGCAGTGCACGATGTCCACTACCGACAAGCGGAGCTTATCTTTCGTTTGACGCAACTCATCTACGACCTTCTGCGCAGCAGCACCTCCGCTGTTCTCCGCGCCGCACGCGACGAGCTGCAGCCCTGCACGCTGGGCTTCATGAATTTGCTCGTCAGCAGTCCCGCACCGAGCATCGCGTTTTACAAGGCGGTCATGGCAGCATGTGCGATGCTGCGGCGAGCCCCGGTTGTGAGCGACACGGAGCGAATGCTAGCGGTGGGCTTCCTCGAGTCTAGTCTCGCCTCACAAAACGGCGTGGCTATACGCAATGTTGACACCGCGGGCTCGTCCGCTGTCACCGCTTACTCCGCCACCACTAAGGGAGCCTTGTATCACTTCATCTCGTGTACGCCGTGGCCCACCTGCAAGGACGACGGCAGCCTGCGCTGGCTGGCGGCGCAGGCGCTGAAGGACATCGTCCAGGCGTGTGAACGTGCTCTCCCGGTGTTCTCGTTTGAAGAAACTCACGGCCCTGCGACGGCTGCGGCGGCGCAGTCGATGCGGGTTGTGCGAAGTACGCTGCTCCATCCCTATGTGACCTCCAGCAGCCCTTCTGCGGCGGCCGAGACGCCGGCCCACCCGCTCGAGGAGTGCGGCAGACACGCGGTGCGGCTGCTGCGGTGGACACTGCGCCACTTCGTGGCCCGCGGTGCCGTGTCTGTCTGCGTCGCGCTACTCACGTCGCTCTACTCGGACCTTTTCCAGGCGTACGCCGCGCCGGCGTACGTCGTCCCAACGGTAGGGGAGCAAGCCCATCAGGCAGCGAGGCGGGAGATGGGGCTGTGGAATACACTCTGTGTGGTGCACGAGCTGCTGCTAGAGGCGACGTCGAGCACCGCTGCAGTCTTGTGGGCCGACGCAAATTGGAACTCGGAGGTGAAGCAGTGGCAGACGGTAGCTTCGCAACTGGTTCCCGCCTCTGCGCAGGAGTCTGTGGAGGTTCGCCTGCTTGCTGCCAAAGTGTTCGCCATTTGTTTGGTCTCAACGGGGCAGGTAGACGACTTTACAAGTCAGACGGTCGCCTCGGTTGCCCAGGGCTCGCCCAGCAAGCCACTCCGCATGGACGCTTTAGGGGCGCTGATGGTGCTGTGCGAAGTCCACAGCCACGTCGGCGAGGTCTCCGGCTCCCTTGTAGAATCGAGCCCGACGCTGCCGCTTGCCACCTCGCTGCTATCTGAGGTGTGGCGGCGACTCGTCAGCCCAGCCACCGCCACGGTCGCTGACACGTTCTTCTCGATTCCCGTCCTCATGCTGTCCTCGCTGCATCTCGCACAGCTGTACCCGACGGAGGTGGAGGCTGCCCTCTCCGACAGCGTCGTTGGCCTGTTGCTGACGCCCATGACTGCCTCCAACAGTCAGTGGTGGTCCAGCACAACCGCGGTGGGGATGTTCACCACAGTGGTGCAGCTCTGGAGCACGTTTAGGGGGGTAAGCGACGCGGTGTTGTCGGTGCGGCAGGCCTCTGCTCTGTTGCTGGTGCAAGAGAGCCTCCTTGCCTCGGCGCAGTCACGTTCTATGCCCACCTCCACCATGACAGCCGCGCTGTGCGCCGTCGAGCAGTTTAGTCGCAGATATGCGGGCAATGCAGAGCGGTGTGTAGCGTGGCGGGGGCTGCTGCACATGTGCCTGGAGCACAGCACGCACATCCAGCACGAGGAGGAGTGCGTGCCGAGCCCGCTGGTGCAGCACAGAGGCCGCCGCCCTCTCCGGCGTTTCGCCCTGCAGAGCGACGCGGTTTCAGAGCGGCTTGCCCGGCTGTGGTGCCACGTACTGCTGGGAGATGGATCCGCCCCGCCCATCACTGCCTCCATGACCGACGCAGGCTGCATGCGACA
The DNA here is from genome assembly GCA_001299535.1 of Leptomonas seymouri. Lineage (NCBI taxonomy): Eukaryota > Euglenozoa > Kinetoplastea > Trypanosomatida > Trypanosomatidae > Leptomonas > Leptomonas seymouri. The sequence continues at coordinate 17,989 of LJSK01000234.1, forward strand.
GCTGACGGTAATAGACGTAGCCACGCAAATTGATCTCGCTACGGCCGCTGCAGTTCGGCGATGGTGGGTGAGGGTGGCGCAAGCGCTGGGCGCCTCTCTTCTCCCGCACGGCGGTGCCAACAACACGGAGGTCAGCGGCCACAACGGCGGCCCCGAGGCCCTCACGCCGGCATTCCACGACTTCCTCGGTGCCGTACGTGCGATTTTGCAAGCCCGCGCGCCCGCTGCACAGGTGGACACGTTGAGGGGTGATGCCGACATGTTCGCTGCAGTCGAAAAGGACAGCGAGGAGGGCGGCGACGAGGCGGCAGATGGCGTCCGTGGCGGTGGGGGTGGCAGCGACAGCGAAGACATAGAGGACTACGCGGAGGGGTTTGAGGGGGTGAGCACAGGTGGCATCTTGAGTGAAGCGAGTGGAGGGGGGGAGGGGGGAGGAGACAGAGGCAGCGAGGCAGCGGCATCCGCAGCGGACAGTGCTGCCTCTTTAACGTTCGACGTGGCCGCTAAAGAGGCTGCGATGTGGGTGCTGTACAGTGTGCTGCGTGCCATTGGAAGCGACACGGCGCAGACGGACCAAGCAAGGCAGCGGGCAGACGATGCGCGGAGCGCCGTGCTGCCCATGGTAGTCGCCGCAGCCCAGCTCGTGGAGGTGCACCCCGAAGTGCACATAGCCACAGCAGCCGTCCTGGGCGAAGTTTTCGCGTTGTGGGGCCACGTGACGCAGGTGAAGGAGTTGGCCCGTCCGTTGGCAGTGCTGACACCGTGGAAGACCCAGCTTGTGGTGAGCCTCACAACGGTGCTGCAGCACGGCCTTCTCTCGATAGAAGGATGCACCGCGCTCGCAGTGCAGTACAGTCGCTGCAACCTGGCCGATATCAGCTCCTGCCGCCGCGTGCTGCGCTCCCTGCTGCTGTTGTTGTACGCTTGTCACCGCCTGCAGGAGCGCCAACGTGGGTTTCTGCTGGGCGGCAGCAGCGGGGCGGGTCACATCGTTGTGGCGCTGGTGAAGGTGGCCCAGTCGCCGGCCATGGCGGCGGAGGCTCTGGAAGTGCCGCACGGTGCCCTCGTTCGAACCCTCGCATCCCCACCGTGCCAAGCCGCGTTGACGCTGCTGTGCGAGCGTTTTGTGGCTGCTGTATCCTTAGCGAACGGCTACGTGCCACCCGTGTCTGCCTTTGGTGGTGGGTGGCGTGGCGAGGATAACGACGACGAGGGTGGAAGGGGAGGCTCTGCCACCTCTTCCGTCTACGGCTCTCGCATGTCGGTGACGGCGGGGGACGTGTTGCAGTCAGTTGCCGCCCTGACGGAGGAGCCGCCGAACGCCGCGCTGGGGCCGGCGCTGCGCTACGCGGCGGGCTGCCTGGCTTGCCTTGCTCTCGCCACCCTCTTCCCCCCCACACCCAGGGGAGAAGCTATCAGCAGCAGCACGGTCGCTTCAGCTGATGCGCTGCGGTATGTGGTGGCCCTCAGCAGCAAACTGACTTCGCAGCACCAGCTCATCCTCGCCCAGCTCGCCCAGCAGCGCCTTCTGCAGAGCGTTTTATCGTGGGGGCAGCGCGAAGCCATGGAGAGCAACAATACGGAAGCAATGGCCGCGATGTGGGAGGAGAGCACGGCGCTGTTACGCATCACGGCAGCGGCATCAATGCCGCGTGCACAGGCCGAGAACCTTCTGAAGGCCCTCATCCCCCATGTAGGCAAGGCAGGCACGAGTGGCCATGAGGGCGGAAGGGCCGAGGTGGCGGCCTCTCTGCTGTGCATAGGGATGGCTGCAAAGTTGGAGCTGGCGCACGTCCTCGCCCTTCTGAGATCCCTGCCTGCTGACGCACTTTTAGAAGTGCTGCCCTCTTCGATGGTGGCGCGCTTGCAGCAGCTCACGGTGGCGTACGTGCAGGGCGCGGAGGAAAACAGCGTGCGTGCGTTGGCGCTCACAGGGCCGGTAGGGCTGATGCTGGTGGGCCGGTGTGTCTCCATGGGGGTGCTTCCTCTAGCCTGCTCACCCCTCCTGGATCAGCAGCTCTGGACCGCGGTTCTGCAGCTGTTAAGCTGCGCTTCAAATTCAGAGAAGGCCATCGAGTACCTGTGGTCGCCGCCCCCTGTGCTCGCGGCGGCGGCTGAGTCGTCGCACCTCGTCTCTCTCCGCGATTATGCGGAGCATCACAAGTTGGAGTTGGACGTCCTACTTAGTCTCTTTGCCTCTCTTGAAGATCCCCCTACCACAGACGCCACCACCACCACCGCATCGCCGATCCCTCGGCACGAGGCAGTCGGGTTTGTACTCCACTGCGGGCCGCTCCTGTGCAGCCTTCTCTTGGCGCAGATGCAGATCGTCGACCCCGCTGTGTCAGCAGCAGACCACCTACACGAGGTTCTGCTGTATGTAGTGACGTTGCTGTCGACGGTATTCGCACCGGCTTACGCGGTGGCACTGAAGGGGGTGGGGCAATACCTGGTGCGAGCGGTGGCACCGACACAGGGTGCGGCGCTGCGAGCGGCGATTCGCCACCTGGGCCCTGAGAAGGCCTCTCAGCTGCGTGAATTCATGGAAGAGTCGTGTAATGGAGGAGAGTAGAGGAGAGGAGGGGGGTGGGGGCATCAGAGCCACGTAAGATGAGTCGCTGAAATGAAGAAAGGGCTACCATGTGAGCACAGAGGCTCCCTCACGCCATGCTGCTGCTGTACTCACGCACACATGTAACTGTAGAACCATATCAAACGAAGCACTGGCGCCTGGTCTGACGTTTCTATTACTTGGAAGTGGGTTGACTTCTCTTTCTTCGTAATGTCTGAAGCCCTCTCATGGGTTACTTTGAACGTAGAGTCCCCCTCCGTGGTCCAATGAAACACTTATGGCTTATGCAACTCTCCCCCTCCCCCTCCCCCTTGCCGCTCATGCACACCTGTACTTGCGCAGGCGCCCCTTCCTCTACCTGCCCTCTCGCCGTGCGCGCGCGTCGATAGGGTCCTTGTAGCACCCCTTTTAAGCACTATCACTGGGAGTTGCGGCCGAGAACCTTCGTCATCCGCAGGTGAAGGCGCCCCTGCAGCACCTTCACACCGAAGCGCAGCCAAGCAGGCATCCCTCGTAGAGACATGCTGCGGTCGAAGAACGTGGCCCTCTATCGCACGAGCGACACCCCGCTGCGGCGCCTCCACGACATCTACGGCTCGGAAGGCGGCGCAGAAACGCAACTGGAGCAGTACGTGCTGGACGGTGAGCGTCGAGTCAAGGGCCACGCACCCCCGCTGGCAGACTCAGAGGAGACGCGCTATATGCAGGGTGAGTTGGCTACTCTCTTAGCGGACTTGAGTGACTACGGCGCACTGGGGACGATAGGAGGCGCCGATCACCGCTTTTGCCAGCGCCTGCAGCCGCTGCTGACGCGGCTTATGAAGTGCATTCTCAGCGGCGGATATCAGGTGATGAATATGGAAGAGACAGAAGAGGGTTCTGTTGACGTGGAGGAGCTGCTGCAGGCGACCAGCAAGGCCCTTTCGAACTGCAGCGAGGGAGTCGTGCGCCGATGTGCCGACACCACTCTCGACATCCAACTTCACGCCGATTTGGACGCCTCCGTTGCCCATCACTCAGCCGGCAGTGAAAAGCGGGGGCCGTCTTTAGTGGAGGGCGTTCGCAAGGACGCGGCAGTGCTGCGTGTGTGCGTCGGCTTCGCGGATTACACCAGCGGGGAGACGGGCGCGATGATCTGGGCCGGTGCGGTCGGTCTCTCGCTGTATCTCGTTGAAAACTATCAACCCCTGATTGCGCAGAAAGCTCGTGAAGTGAATGCACGAACCGGGAAGCCACTGCGTGTAATTGAGGTGGGTTGTGGGCCAGCTTTGGTTTCCCTCGTCTTAGCGATGATGGCTACACGAGAATCGGCGAAGGTCCCCTGCTGTCTGGACGTAACGGACGTCTCAGCACCAGTGGTTGATGAAGCCAGGCGATCCTTTCAGAGTCGGAACGGGCCTGCGTTATCCAGCATGCTGGTTGCACAAGGGGGTGCCGATACCGACAGCGCGCACACTGTTAAAGAAAATCAAAAAGGGCCGACGGCCATCTCCCACCCCTGCTTTCAGGTGTATCCCTTCACCCTGGACTTCAGCGACATCCCTCCTGAGCTCTGCGGCGTTTATGATATAGTGGTGGCGAGTGACGTGGTGTACGACCACGCCATCGCTGCCCACGTGGCGCCCGCGCTCGATGCCCTACTAAGCCCCGGTGGTATCGCTCTCCTCTGCTGCGAGGCGCACCGCGACGGCATGTCGTACTTTACTCAACGCATTCGCTCCGGTCAACCCAACGCGTCACACCTGCGTGTAACGGAGGACGTACGGGACGTGCAGGCGGTGCTGTCGAGGCTGGAGATGCTGCCGTCACTGACATCGTCCACCTGCAGCCTCATGCGCATTGAAAAGGCTTCGGCATGACAAGCAGACTTCCCTCCCACCACCACCACCCCTTCAGGCATGCATGTTAGTGAGGGGGCTATCAGGCACTGTTCGACTTCCAAAGCAAAGGAATCAGTGTTTGGCGAGTGTTTTAGGCCCCACAGTGCACAATCGCTGTAGTGCGAGATGTTGTGAGAACACCCATTGCTGCTGTCACTGTCGTCCCTTTGTTGGCGGCTGCGTTACCTAATATCCGGGTTCGGGGAGTCCTTTACGTGTGCACGTTGCAAACCCCATTCTAAGCACCGGCGTTCATCCTGATCGCGTCCACGGCAACTGAGGAAACGAGGTCTGAAAGCAATGGCGAGAAGATGTTGCTCAGCAAAGCCCCATTTACATGTGTGTGTGTGTGTGTGTGTGTGTGTGTGTGCATCTTCTATAAATGGGCCCGATGTGGCGCTTTGATTTGATGTCGCCTGAGCCTCAGTTTGGTTCTTTCGGCGCACTTCCTCTGATTTACGGAGTCGTCTCACTGCTTTACGCACCCCCGCCTTGCCGTGTGCCCGCAAACTCTCTTTACTTCACGTCACCACACTGCACCCGCTTGCTTCGCCTGCGTCTGTCATCAGAAACCGAACTTCTCTTGTCTTATTACCTCTGTTGTGACTAGTGGAAGCTACCACCCCACCCCGCTATTCACGTGTTTCGGATCGTTTACCCTTCGCCGCCCATTCATACTCACATCATCGTTCAAAGCTCGAGGTCTGAAGCTGGTATTGTGATGTACAGCTTCCTGCCCTCCTCCGCCACGCATGCGGAGTCGCTGGACTGGGCACGGCTGGTATGCGGTGCACTTGCCGTCGTCAAGGTAGCGCCCACCGAGGAGGTGTCCAACGCCCTCGTCATGATGAACTCCTACGCGATGGCCCCATCCACGGTCTTCGGCAGCCTTAACCGGGGCGTGCGCGATGTGAAGGAGTACGTGGCCCTGCTGGCCGCTCTGGACGATGCCGTGAGCCAGTGGCCACTGCGCCTGCGGCAGCTACTGCCTATTTCCTCTGTCGCGCTGGTGTCCGCTGGTACCGGCGTCAACGGCAGTCTCGTGACGGTCCCGGTGCGGACTCCCCGCGGTGAGGCCCTCGTGTTTCTGTTGAACGTTGCCGTCGTCCACCTTGAGAAGGGCCTCGATTATGTGGCTCGTGTGCGGGCCGACAACGCCACGGCCACGTCCATCAGCACCACGCAGGGCGGTTCCGTGGCAGCGCCAAACCAAAACGCCAAAACTGCAGCTCAGCACTTCCGTCAGGCGGTGGAGGTGCTGCACTGGTCGGAGGCCCTCCACGCAGCCCCCGCCTCGCCCTCCGCTATCGCCCTGCAGCAGCTGCGCACTCAGCTGCCATTGGATGTGACACAGCAAATGGCGGCGATGTGTGCCGCAGTGGCAAAGTACATGTACGCCCTGTCCTCCGCCTCCACCAAGAACAATCCCGATGTGTTGGCCAAGCTCGCCTTTGCAGCGGCCCAGCTGCCCCTGCCGACCTCTGTTCTCCCCACGAGTTCCCTGCAGCTGTTGCCGTCGCTGCTGCTGGCCGCCTACCACTATCATCAGGCAACGTGGTACTACGCACACGCGTCATCGCAGGGGCCGGAGATGGCGGAGGCGCTCGGGCACGCACGCTACGCCGACGCGCTGCTGCGCACCTGCGACGCCCAGTGGAGCATGGAGGAGGTGCATCAGGAGGCGGAGCACGAGTCCCGCCAGTGGTGGGGCCGTCGACTGGCCTCTCTCTTCTCCGGTGCAGCGAGCAGGATGAGGCAACGCAGCAGTGGAGCGGCAATGGGCAGCGCAGCGACAAACCTTCACACACAGCAGCTACAGCTGAGTGCAGCACGTGAATTGGATTCTACCGGCGACGACAACGGTACCGCGAGCCCCCTCAAACCTGCCACACGATACCCGCACCTTCACGGTCTATCAACTGGGAAGACGGCCACTCTGGCAAAGGCAGACGCAGAGTCAGATACGAAGACCGCTGCTGCGACACCAGCGGATGTAGTGCAGGTGTACCCCTACGCACGCCTTCTGTTGCACGATGTCTGCGCGGCATTACAACAATATGAAAAAGAAAACCGTGTGGTGTACTTCGCAAAGGTGGCCACGGCAGATGATGTGCGCCGCGATGTGCCGGACGCGACAGGCACCAGCCAGCGTGCAGGCGATGCTCGTGAATCCGAGCGATCCTTCTTCGAGTCGCGCGCGGATCTCTTCGCCACTCTGCCCTCCCCCGCCGCTCTCCAAGCCGCCCTCGCCAAGCAAGAGGAGGTCGGTCAGGCCCAGCAGGCCCTGTCGCGGGCCTTGCAGCGGGTGGAGCGGGATGGGCGGCAGCTCTCCGCGTACGTCACGCCCACCGCAGCTCTCGAGCAGGCCTTAGATGCGCTGGAATCAATTCTGCCTAACGCAGGTGACTGGGCCAGCCCCAAAGGTGCGGTGGCCGTCGCTCTGGAGGCGGTGGACGCCGCCTTCCAAGCCTTCAAGAAGGTGGCGGCGGAATGGCAAGAGGCGCACAACGTGTACGTGGGCGAAAACTGCCCCCCGCACCCCTCCATAGAGGAGGCGGAACGTGAAGTTGTCGTGTGGACGCAGCGGGCCACGGCAGCCCTGGCGCAGTGGACGTCCCTCCATCTGCCCCCCAACGTCAATTCACGGGCGGCCTTTACGGAGGCTCTCGTCCCACGCAGCGCGGACATGCGCGCCTATGTGGAGCAGGTGGAGGGCTTGAGCAGGGATGTGCGCGACGTCCTCGCCGCGGAGCCTGGCACGGTGACGCAGGCGCAGGTGCAGTCCGCTGTGGATGCTTTGGATAGGGTGAAGCGCAGGGGAGCAGAACTGATGGCAGTGGCGGCGGTCGAGAGCAAAATGCGGAGTCGCCCGTCCACTTCAGCTGCTGCCGATAGAGGAAATAGCTCCCCCATGGAGGAGCTGACGGCATCCCCACAGTACGAGAGGGCGGAGGCGGTGGTGCTGGCCCTAGTGGATGTACTCCAGGAGGCACCGATAGTTGTCACCCACATCGAGCGCTCCACTTCGAAGCTGATGGAGATGCAGGAGAAGGTGCGGGTGGTACCGCTGACCCGCTTGCGCGATGTTCGGTTTAGCTCCAACTCGGATAAATACGGCAGCACGAGCACCGCTTCAAGAAGTGGGATGCGCGGTGGTACGGCAACTCCAGCGGACAACGCCAAGTCCACAAAGCGCCGCCTCACCGGTCTGACAGCAACGGCATCCACCACAGCGGCAGGCAGCAACCCGGCCGACTCCTCTCGTAAGCGAAGCAGGGATGACGACGACCAGAGCGACTTCGCCTCTGTCAGCTCCTCGCAGCTCGGAGACGCGGAGGAGGCGACACAAGCTGCGGTGAGTAGCAAGCTGCTGAGCCGCATGAAGGCAAACAAAGCGAAGAGGTCAGCTGGGAAGTCAACGGCCACGACTGGGAGCGTGAAAGAGGCAATGCCACGCTCAACTCCTCGCGGACGTGCCTCTCCTGCGGCGACAGATAAGAAGGCAGCGAAAACAAAGAAGAGCCGCACAATGCGTTGAGTCTGGGCACGGGATGCGTCAACGGCGGCTTCTCACGAGCCCCCTGCTTTACGCACCAGGGATATAGAGGCTGGATGATATGGAGCGTCGCTCTTGCGTCAAGAGCTGTATCGACTTCTTCATTTATTTCTTGCGTTGCTGTGTGTTTGTGTGTTTAGAGATTAGCCGCCGCAGCAGCGAGCACATGTTGCCCTGCACGCCTCCGCATTGCTTTTTCGTGTATGCGCACCACTGCGGCTTCACCCCCTGCGCTGCTTCCCTCTTATTCTTGTTACAAGCATGAAGCGAGAACTGGATTTGGTGGTGATGCAGCGATGGTGGAGGAAGGAGGGCGAGGAGCCTCCGCACCATAGCGGTGAGCTAACACGTCGAAGATGCAACTGAAAGAAGTAGATGGGATTTGCATGTCAGTTGCCCTCGCGGACCGGGAAGGACAGCGCTGGCCCAACACGTACGAAGAGCTCCAGAGAACTCCCGCTAGCGCTCAGCATGTTGAACTTGCCGTCCGCCCATAGCCTTGGCCTCCTCCCCTCCC